>CATIWR010221849.1:0-104675 GCA_949677035.1 Omphalea diandra | reverse complement strand
ATATATATATATATATATATATATATATATATATATATATATATATATATATATATATATATATTATTTATAAAGTAGAACTTATTGATGAAAAGTTATACATAGATATTTTTTTCAACTAGAGCTGTTAGATAGTTTATGAGTTACTAACTCTCATTTTAAAATGAATAATTGTATTAATCGAATATATGCTTGTTTCTCAAATATTATCTATCAACTCTCATTTTAAAATGAATAATTGTATTAATCAAATGCATGCTCGTAGCTCAAACATTATCGATGAAAAGTAATACAAAGATTTTTTTTTTTTTTTCAAGTAGAGTTGTTACAGAGTTTATGAATTATCAACTCTCATTTTAAAATAAATAATTGTATTAATCAAGTCCATGCTCGTACCTCAAATATAATATGAAAGAAAAAAATAAAAAGAACTCAAATTAGGAAAAACAAATATTTCCTTAATCTTAATTATTGTTACATTCATTATAACCGCTGAACCATACAAACCATTGAGAGATGGAATTATTGTACGAGATAACTTTGAAAAGAAACGAACAAATATTTAGAAAAGATCTTTGCTTTTGGAATTGTGAAAAAAAATAAATAAAATAAAATTAGGCATAAAACATGCTGCCGTTTTTAAGGCATTAATGAGTTTGAATGAAAGGAGAGAACTGCACGAGATGGGAATCTGTCTCCCATAGCAACAAAAAAAGAAGCTCTAATTTTGAATGTCACGTCACTTTGGACCGAGTCTTTGCTTCTCGAACCATTCAAAATCACACCACAAAAGAAGCAAAGAAAGTGCCAAAAAAAAAAAAAAGAGAGAAAAAGCAGTGAACAGGCATGAGCTACTTTCCTTTCCCTTCTTTTCTTTCCACTTTGGATCCGAGAGATATATACCATAATATACCCATCTTTCAACTTAACTGAATTGTCACTAAATTTACTCAATTCCTGTCTTAACCCACTGATTATTAACCCCACCAAAAAATTGCATCAAGATTCATATTTTTACATTGTAATTCCTTCCCCACTACTTAATAATATATATTTATATATATCAAATAATTAACAACCATCCTGACCAACATTAAAAGTATATAGGGTGATATCCCAAGACCCATAAGTCTCAAGTTCAATCCCCATCTTTGATGATAGACTCGCTTTAATAAGGATTAATAGAATTCCCTCTCCCCTTTTACTTACATTAACAATTAATCAGTCATAACTTCTATAAGAATAACTAATCACACGACATTGTCCCAAAAAAAAAAAATCATTAAAAATATGTACTAACTTAATTCGACACATTTTACTATGAGAAATTCTAATTCTAGTATGATTTGAATCTACCATCTATATTTGTGAACCCACTAATTAGACTCAACAACATATTTAAATTTCCTAAAAAATAAATAAATAACTGTTAGTTACCGAATTTGGGTTGATGGTTCATGATCCTTGGTTATGGATCAAGACCCGTGAGAGGTCAACGTTTCAACAGGTGAGGGAAACTTTCTAGACCCGTGAACAGGCCTACTTTACGACAAAACATAAGACATTTTATGATTAGACCGAATTGGTTAATTTGGACAACTTCACTTGGAAGCATCAATCACCCACAATTCCGGCAATCATTGTTGACAACTTGAATTACCATAGCACCATCTAAGGAAAAAACAATGTCTCGATAACAGAGCAAACTTTAGGTAATGGGCAAATACTTTACTTGGGGAACACAACAATCCAACAAAAAGAAACAGCTGAATAGTGTAATGTCACTCACGTACGGACTAAAACCTTTCTTGGACAATGTTCCATATATGTGTGTGTGTGTGTGTGTGTGTGTGTGTTCTTTTCTCTTTTACTTGAAAAGTAGAACCTTATCCATGATTCTCTACCTTTTACAAAATGATTAAACAAGCCACACGCATATGCTACTATAGTTTCAATCTTTCTCTAAGTTTTTACACTAAGCGCGCTCCAAGTTTTGTAAGTCTATTGGTTGATCCTGGCAAAACAAATGAATCCCTCAGTAGCCTGAAGCAGATAAGCCAATGCTTCATATATGATAACCGTGTTTGCTAGGTCGAGAATTGGTTTATACAGAGGTAATCAATCAATCCACAAGCTTTGGAAGAACTACAGATGAAAATTGCAGAAAAGAGAATCTAATGATATGATATCTGTGCAGTCAAGATCCAATCAACCTCTAGTCTAGCCATGCCCCTGATGACACTTTAGAGAAACATATGGCTGGTAGGAATGTGAATATGTGATATAGGAATCAAAATTCAACAGATATCTTATACGTTGCTTCCACACAGTTTATGGGCTTCAGGATCGACCTGGTGGTTGCCTAGCTTGAGATGCTCTCCTGAACAAATATATAGAAATATATGAGAGAGAAAGAAATCCCAGATGATTATGCAGTGACTTCATCCAAGCTACAATAGATAAAGGACAAGGGAAAATGTGTTGGAACTGCTATTCTGGCATTCCTTCCCTAGATTGCCAGCTGACAGAACTACAAGACAAGCACATGGAGCATTTTGTGGCGTAGTAGTTAAAACCAACAATTCCAAAGACTTTCTAGATACAGTATATTAATTGTGAATTACAACTAAATTGCTATTTATATATTGCAAATTGATCACCCAAGTCCTTGCCATGTTAAATATAAATGTTAATTTTATTCAATATTGAAACTAGAATAATAGGAGGGTATGAGTCCTAATGAAGCAAAAAGGTTACCAAAATTTATTTAAGGAAAATAAAAGGATTTATATCCATGGTTCCCTCCACAAATATAAAGTGGTCCTCTTCTTCCCCCAATGTCTATTATTTTTTCCTCATAAAAATAAGAGAAAGGTTGGTAGTTAAAGAAGCTTTTGTTAAAGAGCTAGCAACAATATCATCAGCTTCCATGCATTTCAAACATGACTATAATCTCTGTTTTACATATCCAGAAATCATATTATGTTATATTACGTTGGTTCCTTTTAACTGACTGTCACACAAATGAGAAAGGGAAAATATTTCGTGCACAACCATGAGGCAGTCTGAGGCTGATATAGGGATTAGTTATTTTTCAGTATGGTCATCAGTCAATTGCTATCAACAATATCAAGTAAAATTTGGTTTACTACCAACAATATCAAGTGGAGGAATATATGTACCTGTTATGAATCGGATCAGGTCCATTAGGCACTCTTCTCTTGCTCACATAATTGAAATCCAAGTCCTGATGAATATGATGCCTTCCTCTTCCAATCAATTTCCAATGCTCAAAAGTTTCAATTGATATGACTGTACTTCTTGTCATTCTCGTTGTAGGATTTGCTATAATTCCAACACATAAGAACCATATAATGCCTACAACTACACTACCTCCAAATAGAGCCCTCCTAAACCTGCTGCCACTCCCCATGTTTTTATCTCCTCTGAGCACCTACTACTTTTGAACACAGAAGAAATGCTTGACTTTCAAAATGTAAACTACTAAAGAAATCAAGAAAATCATGTTGGTTTGGAATGGAAAAATGGAGCTCCTGATAAGAAGGCAGAAACAGAAAGGAAGGGGAACCAGAGCAACACAAGACAAGACAAGACAAATAATTTGGTTGTCTTTAACTTGGCGGGTAAGAGATGAGCAGCTCTATTTAAAAGAGTGGAAGGAAGATTGTGTATGAGAGAGAGCAATAAAATAGACTCGCAACACTTGTTTCTTTATGTGCTGAATGGGTCCAGGAGAGCTCCCGTTCTTTGCTTTGGTTTGAGCATTTTTCCATGCAGCGACCAAAGGGGACCTCACTGTCCTAACTCTTATGTTTCCTTGGCTCACAAACAATATACGATAGTGTGCCCCCCCAAGAAGAATGAGAATGAGTAAGCAACTATAATTGTTCCAATCCCAGACATGATCTTAATTACTTGACAAATGGCCAGCGGGCCTCAACAAAAGAAAAAGTGAACTAGTTAATTACCATATACAGGCACAAAAAAAAAAAACCTATTTCGTCAAAAGATACATGCGCATGGATATCCTAATATGCATGTGTATGAGAGAGAGTGCAAGACTCAAAAGAAAAGCCATATAAGTATTGCTTTTTTCAGAGCCTTGATTTTCTTACTAAGTATTTCCGTCCAACCCCTCGTATATCAGCACTTAATCTAGCACTTAGTTCTGTTCAATATACAATGTATTTAACTAAAAGAAAAGAAAAAAACAAGTAGTAGAGCGAATTTGACATAAAAAGCAATTAAACCAACTTTAAATTCATCTTGCTTATACGGTTCTCTGAATTTAAAACTGGACCAGGTTGTTTTCTGTTCTGTAGAAAATAGACCTTTCATCACAAAAGCACATGCTGTGTGTACTCTTTAGAAAAAGACAGCCATGAAAAAGAACAAGTTTCAATTTTTTATCAATGAATCTAGAAAACTTGAAAACCTATTACAGAATAGAAGATTCACATGGAAGTTGATATCATCAAATCAAACTATGAAAATGCAGAACAGAATAGAGGTTCATATTAGCGATAGGAAAGCGAGGGGAAGAGGGGAAAAGAGGTTCATAACACACACAATATTATCCAGATAATCAATAACCAAAAAAACTTTATATATGTGATCATGGAGTAGACACTTATTAGCAAGGATAACACAATATCAATAGTGAGGTTTTGGTATGTCTACCCAAGAAACAGCTGTCGACATGCCATAAAATTTTTTTTTAAAAAAATATAACCAGATATGATCATTAACGCATGCATTCTTCAATTCCTGTTTGGTGAATAAATCCAAAACAATGAAATCATACTTCTTTTTATATTTTTTTGTTTCCTAAGTACATCTTATCAACTTTGAACCCTGGTTTTCAAAAAGCATCCTTGTCACAGTATCCAGAGGGACAGCATCAAACACTATCAATTTAGAAGTGTAGATATTTTTGTTTATTGTGCAAACACATGATCTTTAATTCAGGATTCCATTTAAAGAATTGTATTTCAATGATTCTAGTGGGACAACTCTTTCAATCACAAAGAGAAAGTGAGGTCCACTGACAAGTTTTTCTTCACTAGCTGGTTTTTGTCTTTTCATCGATTACATCTCAACTAGTTTCTATCTCTTTTTCCTTCAATAAATCAAGTTATGTGGCTCCAATTTACGCAGTGATAAATAGTTCTTAACTGTCACAAAGGAGGATATGAAAGGACAAAGTAAAGGAGACCTAAAATGGACATGAAAGGTTAGCATTAGGATATTCAACCACTCATTCCCTTGTCCAAACCACAGTTTGAAGAGAGCAAAGCACTAATCCTGGACATCCAAATATTTAGAAACATAAACATAAACTGGAAAATGAATTTCAATACAGCCCAAACAACATGGACTGGCTTAAATTTGAGATTGAAAGAGTAGGTCATGCATAACTCTATTTTCCCAATGAATATGTACAGACATGATATCATCTGCTTTCCTTTGCTGACAAGTAACGAATAACACCAAAAGAAAGGAGGAAGTGTCCTTATTATGCTTTGTTGCAAGCAAGAGGATACTATTAAGAGGAATGCCAAAATAGATGGAGGAGACGATAGTTAAGGCCAAAGATCTGCTACATTAACAAACTCCAAAAAAGCATGAAGACCAAAAATGCCTGAAGAAAGAGAGAACCAGAAAACCATAAGTAAAAGACTAATTAAATTGCCAGTTTAATCTCAGATTGAGTGCTCCATGCTGGCAAAATTCTCCTCTTAACCATACATCAGGCAAGTTGAAAGTATATTCTACCCCTATCTAATTGAAAACATGCATTACCGAACATATTATCATAAAATATCAAATTAATTTACATTCAACCTAGTTCAAAATTACTTCATAATCCAAATAAGCATTCTGGCTTTAAGCACACATTTTGATTCCAATTGTATAGCTGAATCCTTCTTGATCTTCCTGTTTATCAGTAAACCTTTTTGTGCTACAGAAGAATATAAAAGTGAGTCCTTCTACAAACTCAGCGTGATGCAAGAAGACGGATCCGTGACACAGGACATGATCTTTGAAAGTCAGGACATAACTCACACAACACTTCAAGGACATATTACTTTTATATATTCTTTAAATGTAGAACACAGGTTAATATACCTTGATGATAATAAGTATTTTATTTCACCAACACTACTTTCACTTCTCAGTGATAATAAAGATGCTCAAAAGTTTATCCAATAACATACATCATTCTAAAGAAGAAAGATGATAATCCTAAGAGGGAAAAACTAAGAAAAAATAAATAATGGCAAATTGCCTTATTCTATTATCTGACACCAATTGCACCTAAAGTGCTCGACTCTTTCTCTTCTTCAACCGCTACGCATTTGCTACATGATTGATCTTCCAAAACAAACTTGATGGACCATTTTCTTTATCTTATTAATTTTCTTTATCTTATTAATAGGCACGAAAAACATTTATTATAAAAGAAAAACCCATGATACATCTAATATCTGTTCAACATATATAAAAGGCATCTTGGGCTTGCATGTTTTGATATTTTTCCGTCAGATTGCTTGTTTGACGTGTTAGGCATTTACACGTCTGACTGGTGTCCAACACTGCTTACCTTATTACAGGCATGTTAATAAGTCAGTGCTTCATAGACTCAAGGTAACAATTGAGACAGCCCTTTTCTATGTGGGCAAAACAAGATTCCTTTTCTGTGTGGACAAAACAGGATTCCTTTTCTTTCAGGAATTCGTACTTATGGACGCTAACCTTAACTATGTCCCCTTTAATTAAAGCACCAGTAAAGCTATTATAGTGACATATTTAGTGTTCTCACTGATGTCTATTTCATGCTATAGAAACAATCAAATTGGAGATGCAAGCTCACTAGAATCAGAGACAGAGAGTACAACAGTGAAGGCCAGTTGAGTGCCTTTTCTACCAGCAAATCTCATCAAACATCACCTAACATGAAAGTATAAAGTGACCAAACCCCAATCATCTATTACCAGAAAATGGCCTCAGGATTCAGAGAAACTAAATACCAATAGTTCAGCAGGTCAATGAAAACGGTCATACTATTGGTTATCTTTTTAGAACTTCCTATAAGGATGTAGTTAATAGATGAGGGCATCTATGTCGCAAGGTTTTTCTCCAGGAATTCTGAACTCAATTTCCTACAATCTCAAATAGGAGATAAATTAAGGTCTTTTAAGCTTTAACCATCAGCAATGTTTTCAAAACCAACTCAATCATCTAACTAGAAAAGGGAAAGAGCAAAGAATCAGGGGTTCATCAAAGATCAAATTTGGGTGAACCATACTGGAATAAATATATTAATATTGTCTACAACAAACAAGAAAGTCCAAAATAACATGTTTGACTAACAACATAAGACTTTGAGCCAGATGGAGAGCTTAATGAGGAGTATACCAGCTTTAGAGCCAAACACATATGCTTGCAAAACATGGCACTTTTCTTACTAGTCTTTGTCTGTGTTTTTCATTCCAGTTCTCAATTGGAACCCAAAGCAGTTCAGAAACTAATCTGCTTAAGCCAGCATGCGTAGTATGGTTCAACAACAAATGAGCATACAACAACCAAGCATTTCAGAAAAGTTACAACTTAGACAATAGACAAGAAATGTGGAATACAACCAAGTCAAATTTGAAGAGTTGGACAAGAATACACTATGATAGAAACCATAAACAGGGTGCATAATGCATCAAAAAAGAAAATTTCAAGTATATGTACTGCATTTTACAGCTGCAATTAGCAAGCAAACAAACAATGCCTAACAACATTCATATTTGATGTCAACAACTAGCAGTGATAGAATATAAATTGAAAATGTCTACTTATTAAATACAAAATCAGTTTAGATCCTTACAACTATAGAAAATCAGCTTGATACATCAGGGGCTGTCTCAATATTATCAAGAAAAATAAGCAGCCCAGGAAAATACTAAGAACTGATGAAAACAAGAACCTGTGAAATAAAAAACAGAATGCAACTTCAGAAGCGCAATAATATCTACAACAACAGAAGCCAAAATTATACCACACCAACCAGAAATTACCTACAAATTCACCAGAGGCCAGTTTCATCTGGTGCAACTTTGAGAAGGATCTATTGATAGCATATGAAGATGTGAGAATGCAAAACCATTTAGGCATTGGTTGCACTATTCACCTTCAGCTTGTAGACTTTTTGTCAAACTTCTGTTACTTTTCAAAGTGGCTTTTCTACCTCTCTTCTTCTGAGCCCAATTGGGTCCATAAATGGCCAAATGTGTTGGACCAAATCTCCGATCAGCTATCTGATCTTTCATCATAATAACAGTAATCAGCAAAACCCTAAAAAAAATGTATAATATCATACCATGCAATTGTTAAAAATAAATACAAAAACTAAATGCTTGCAGTCCTGAACACCACATGTCCAATCAGACTGATAAATAATAAAATTGCTCACTTAGGGGAAATACAAGCTATTGGTGATCTAAACAATTAGCAATATAATGCTCTATATGCAGTGAACAATTCAACATAGAAAATAATCCATGCTCATCACCATGCCACCGGACGGCCACCTAGTCTTGACATCCTATCTAATATTCATCCCAAAGATTTCACTGTCAAATGATTAATAAAGATTGGACCAATAGCATTTGGAAGGGGGCGGGACATTATCCCTAAACAGTGCAACAACGAATAAGAAAAGGAAATTAAGGGGGGGCTAGGACTTGAGGGGTTTAAACCTAATAAAACAGGCTTGTCAAGTTTGATACATGAAAGATGTACAGTTGTCAAACATACATTTTTAAGGCATCCACATGAATCCAGCATGTCAGTTCTTAGGGATACTGGACTACCTAAAGCACAAAATTTCAGAAGATTGAAAAACTGATTAAGAACATAAGCACATAAAATCAATTGAAAAGAGGGAAAAAAAAAAATCACTGAAGAAAATGCAACTTACAATAAATGTATCTTCTCCAAGTAGGGCTGATTTTGAAATTTGATCCATTAGCATCCCATAGTCGACTTCCATATATGGAGGCATGACACTAATGAAATCAAATGTTCTATGCATTCCTACAAATGGCAAATTACAAAGGTATCTTACTTATTAAAGACCAGTGATTAATGAATTAGGACTCATATGGAAGGCATGTGTGCATAATGCAGAGGATGAACTCAAGAAATCTACAAGTATTGTCCCAATTTTATGATGTAGTTGGGATATTGTGGAATGTCTTCTAGTTATTTTAGTCCCTGATTTATATATTTATTTAAATTACTTAGCTGCTGGTTCAATATTTTAACTTCAGAGGCCATTTTGTAATAATATTTGCTGGAAAATCTGCCTGGGTTTGGTTAGGAGTCTTTATATTAATTTTAAAGACATTATAGTTCTTGTTGTTGGTCTAATAAAAGAAAACGTTAATTCCATTATAGTTTTGTTTGGGAGTCCAAATCCATAGAGGATTAAGATTAGTTGTAAAGTCCCTTAAGTTTTAGGATTAGTTTAAAGTCTATAAATACCCAAGTTTGTAATGCTTTACTCAGTTCTCAGATTTTCAGCGAATAAAAAGTATTCCAGCAGTTACACTTCTTTGAGTTGTGTGATGCAATTCAATCATTGGTGTGATGCCTAAACTCTTTTATTTTATTTTATCACTTACGTGTTACTGTCCACAGCCCTTTGTTCTAACCACGAACAGCCCAAATCCCTTCATTTTCACAATTAATTTCGCTTTCTTAACCAACTCATGCAGACCCTAACTGTTCACCCTAAATTCCCGCCTATTCTAGCTTTGCATTAAACCTTAGAGTCAACCGAGATAACCAGCCCTGAAACTCTCCTACACCAGAATAATGCATTATTTTTTCTCTCACTAAGATGTGGGTTCCACCCGTCAAAGTAGCCAGTGAATCCCACAAGTTTATGAGAGAAATATATGCTAGTTTTGAGTGCATCAGCCACCAGGTGCATTGAATAGTTTCTCCTTTTACAAAGCCCAACTGGTTTCTAATTCTAATTCTACTTTCTACCTTAATTATGAGCCCTAAAAGTATTAATTTGCAAGGTTGGCCACCGTAAAAGGCATAAATAGTAAAAATGTTTAACAGGTTCATATAAAAGTGCATGTAATCTATAAAGTGAATATCTGGATCACAAGCAGTTGCAAAAGCTTGCATTCTATAGACGTGCCAAAACATTAACCTATCAGACCTACATAAGAATTCAGATGTTAATGCCAATATCAAAGAACTTGTTCCCGAAACTGCTGATGGCCTCCCAGCTGTATACTTTTAGTAAAAATGTTAAACTGCTGATGGCCTACGTACTAGAACGGGCTACAATACGCTAAAAAAGTGCAAATTCTTTCTTGCAGAAGCATTTGTCCCAGTTGTATACAACAGAAAGCAGCCTCCCTTTCATCTTGAAAGGTAGGCCACATCCTTTTAATTACGAAAATGCAACCCGGAATAATTGTCCTATTTTGTTTTAAGTATTATATGAGTACACAGTATTAACAGAAGTGACAGAGTTTCTATTGCTCCAAGTGGATTATAAATCTAACGTAATATTAGTGATATCTTGCAGAAGTAGCGTCGTAAAAAATCATTACTTAAATGGACACTCATGCAATTTTTGTACCAGATTTGAAAACAAAAGAAAACAACCTGGATAATCCACAAGGAGGTTCCATGATCTTTGATATTAATCACCTGATAACTAGATGTTCATGTATATGTGCATGCATTTGAGACACGCACACTCACATACCTGCACAGAGATAAAAAAAAATACATACCCATAAATTGCTCTGCTCGTTCTAGAAAGTTTTCAACAGGAACAGTATGTATCACTGAAATGTCAAGAAACCCAGTTGATTCCAAGTTCAGTTGTAGAACATTTGAAACAATCCAGGGATCCATCTCAACAAAATGAACCTAAGAATTGGCAAAAGTCCATACAGTAGGAATCTCAATGAGATATAAAGAATAAAATGCAAGGGTACTAATGGTAAAAAACTGAAATTCTTACTGGAAACTAGAAACATTAAATCTAAACTCTAAGCAATTACTTCATAGTTCACATTATATGAAGAGATGTGAAAAGTTAGTGACTAAACCTCAGAACATCCCCGGCTAATAGCTTCAATACCAACAGAATCTGTGCCGCTGTACAAGTCCAACCAGCAACCTGGCCTTAAAGATGCAGGACAGCCACCAGCTGCCTGTAGAAAGCCAAATAAATTATTGTTAGCAGCATACTAGTTTATAAAAAGGAAAGAGAAAAATAAAGAAATAACAAGAACAGACACTGAGAGAAAAAAAATTCCAAGTTGTGAATGACAACTGAACCAGTGCACACTGAACCACCAGTATAGAAAGGCAGCATTTAGGACATAACTAGTACCTGCAAGATATCGAAGGCAGAACCTTTAACGACTTCCATCATAGGCCGCATATCCATGCCCTTCAGTGAAGCAACTTCTTTTCCTCCAAGCACCTACAATTGCCAAAATTTTGATGTGTTAACATTGTACTGAACTTTGCACCCAAGGAAAAGCCTTGTTACTTAATTTTGTAAAGCCATAAAAACAGGTTGTAGAACCAAACAGAAAGCAATAACCCTATTATGGTTTAAACACAAGATAACATGCGCAATGAGTCCCTTATCATGAATATGGCCATCATGGCACATGGCATCAATTGTTTTATTAGATAAATGCAAACAATATTGTCATTAACGATGGTGAGACATCACAATTCACATGCTACTTAAATGAGCAATCAATTCACATCAGAGTTCTATACATGCCCCAACATAACATCTCCCTTCACCATAAATCTATAATCAAAGAAGATAAGCCCCCACCCCAATTACTGGTACTGCCCGCACTTTGACCAACTTCAAAAGCTTTTCTAAACTCAAAGAACAGATTTCTTATTTTGCTTGTAACATTTATCTTCAATCGTTCTCCTAAGATACGGAAGTGGCTTAGATTCAATAACAAAGGTGCCAAATAATTCTCCATTTCTATAGTAAAGTCGAATAACAAAAAAAGCCAGGTATACCTCAAGCAATATGCAACACATACCTGAAGCAACCTATGCGTGGTCCTGCGTGGCTTAGCTTCGTCTTCAGGTGGTTGTTTCTTCCCTCCTCCTCCAGTCATTTTTACTCCCTTCCTCCTCCGTGACTACAATAATAGCAAAACCAAGTCAAACCCAATAAATTACATTCTAAAAACCAAGCACTTACAAAAACAAGCACAAAACTCAAACATTATAAAGAGAGAACAAAAAGGACCTTAGAAGAGGATTCAGATAAGAATTCCTTAGGATCGAGACCGTATCGCTGGAATAACGCTTTCTTATCTTCAATTACCAATCCACCCTCTAATTCAGTTCATGTCGACGAAGCTCTGATGTTATTTTATTTCCTCAAAAAAAAAATGATAAGCAAAATTGAAGTGAAGGATATATAGATGGTGAAGAACCGAGAGCTGACTCTGAGAGCAGATGGTATTAGTGGAGAAGCGACTGGTGGACCGGTAGGAGGAGGAGGAGGAGAGGTTGAAGAGAGGGACAATGGGAGGCGAAGAAGCAAGGCTGGAGTTGGCGTTGATGCCCAGCGGAGACACGGAAATTGCCATTGTTATAGCCTTCAAGTGGAGAGGTGTGTGATTTTTACACTGCGAACTAACTCAGCGACGCGGAGTTCCATATGGATCCGCTGGATTGGGATATTTTTGTGAATTTCCGACTTAGTTTGATATTTCTTTAAGAAATAAAATTTAAATATAATGTAAAATTCACTTAATATTTCAATAATATAAAAAAAATTCAAGATTAAAAAATTATTGTCATATTTAATTAAGTCACTTTTTAATATTTTTTTAAATCATTCTCGTGTTTACTCTATTGTATTAAAAGTTTTTCGTCAAATTCATGCAAAAGTAGAGAGAATTTTTAGTGCAACAACACAAATATAGATAATGACTTAATATAATATTTTGAAAAGTGATGAACGATTTTGTTAAATATAGCAAACACAAGAGAGTTCAAATTAATTAACTCAATAAAATATAAACCTTACTTTTGACTTTATTCTTTTTAACTAATAGAAAAATGACTTTTTAAGTGCCAAAATTTAGTGTAATGAGATAAACGTAAGAAATGATTTAATATAATATCAAAAATAGTTTAATAGTTTTAAAATCTAATATTATTTGCGCATTTTTAATTATAGTCCATACTTTTAAATTTTATAATTGATACTCATTTTGAATTTAAGTGTCAATTATAGCATAATTACTAAATTAGAAGAAAAAAAGTGTACTTATTAGACTATAATTGATTAATATTTAAACGATTAAATGTATAATTAGACTAGAATTGATACTTAATTGATAAAATTAATTATTAAATGGTTAATAAAACACACTACTTTTCTCATAAATTTATAATTACCTATAATTGATACTTAAATTCAAAAATAGTTCTCAATTGCAAAGTGTAAAAGAATGGGCTATAATTACAAATGTGCGATAAATTTTAGATTTTGAAGTCATTAGGCCATTAAAAGAAAAACGATTTAGTTAAATATGACAAATATGAAGAAGTTCAGAATAATTAATCCTTAAAAAATAAATTTTACATAAATATATTCAATATTAAAAAATACATTCTAATTATATGATTATTTAAAAGCAATTATAACATAATTAAGGTCTTATTTGATATGGAAGAAAGGTTTAAAAAGTCTAAATTTTTCAAATTGTAGTATCATTAGTTTACATGAATAATGCAAGTTGGTGGGAAAAGTTCTGACATAAATTTCCTTAGAAATTGTATTATAAATATATAGGCTGAATTGATATTACGCTCAGTTTCATGATTCTAGCATATTTTGACAATTTTTAAAATTTGGGCAAGAATTACACTCAATTTCATAATTTTGACGTATTTTGATAATTTTTAAAATTTAGACTGAAATTACACTGCTATGCTAAAATTTATATTTAAATTACCATTAGGGTTAAAGTTAATCGAAATTTGAACCTGAATTTACAAAGTGAACTTTATACGAATCATGTAATTATTTAGCAATGATTTTTTTTGTTTTTTTATTTTTTTATTTATTTTTTTACGGAAGGCTTGGCAATTGGTAAAAGTGTCATGTAGGATTGGATTATACCATTTGAATTTATGGAAACATGATATAATCTTAAATTTGTAGATCTATCAAACTACTGCCTTTTATTTTATTTCGAAAATTATTTATTTTGCCAATCCAATTATAGTCAGCATTGAAGAATATTTCTGGTATGGACATTTAATTTCTCATTATGCATTTTGAAACTAAATTGGATAAAATCAAATTTTCATTGCAATTTTATTTATAAGTTAGCTAATTTATTTTCTATTGTTTTTGTTATTGTTGTTGTTGCATTGTGTTGGTTATTGTTGTTGAAATGGTTGTATGGTGGATCGGTTGGATGCGTCCATAATGAGTACAACACGCACTGCATAAGAAAATTTTTAGGTTGAGCCTTTACCCAAGCCTCAAGTCTAATCCTTCGCCCAAGCCTCAAGAATCACCCTCTTTCCCTTGAAAGATATGTGCACATTATCATAAGAACTGAGGACATTGTTTCCATTTTGGATATTCCAAATGAAGGGAATGCTCATCTCTCCTTCCACAAATAGCGTATCTTTTTTAGAACAAATTAGGGCTATTTTAAATTATGACATTATTGAGGAACCTTCTAGGTTAAAGGATGCATAATTGGATGCCATCACCAAATTCCTTCATCAGTTGTGTGTCTTCAAGTTCCTTCCCTGCACTGGACATAAAACTAATGTGAACTATTTGAACATATATCTATTGACATATCTTGTCAAACAAGTCGAATTCAACCTTCCTCTCATTATGATTCACCCAATAGGTGATGCATATACGGATTAGGGCTGAGAATTCTATTGAACTGAATCAAAATTTTAAAATCAATTTGTTAAAAAGTATAAACTTAATCAAACTGAATAAACATTGAACCAAATGAACCAATCTATTTCAATTTAATTGCAATTTAGTTCAATTTAAACTTTTTTTTTTGAAAAATAATTTTTAAAATATTTTTAACGTAAATAATAATTTTATAATATATTTTAAAATATTTTTAATATAAATAATATTTTTAATAGATTTTTAATAAATTTTAAATAGAGTTTAATTATTTTAGTTTGATCTAATATAGGTTCAACCTAATTTCGTTTAATTTTAAATAAATTTGATCAGTTTGATTTAGTCGAAATTTTTTCTCTAAAATCGAATCGAATTAAATTAACCATTTTTTTTTTTAAAAATCAAATTAAGTCGAAATTATATTTAAACAAAATTGAATCACCAAATCAATTTAGTTTGATGAGTTTTTTCAATCTCCACCTAATAGTATCCACCCCTAGTAAGGACAACCACAAATATCTCCCTTATAAAAGACATATTTGTCATATTCTAGGTAGGAAGAGTGTTTGATGTGGCACAACATTTATTAGGCGAATTTGCCCCCATCTCCATATTCACTTTGGTTCACATGCACCTTCAACTAGATACGAAGAAGAATTTGTATGAAAATCAGAATAACATGGCGTTGGATCCAAAATCTTCATCAGACGAAGATGAACCAGCTGCTCCATCATCCTCTGCTACCATGACATCAAAGCAAGTTGTTGAAGCTTTGATACAAGTTTCTTCTAGATTGCAGGCACTAGAGGATACAGCTCAGGCACAAATTGATCATATCTTCCAACAACATAAAGCCTTCAAAACCAAATTAGAAGCAAAACTTGATGACAACTTCAGTAGGCTGTTTTCTCTTCTATCCACATCTTCAACACCTACTCATCCTCCTACTTCTACGGATGACAACTGATTTTCTTTTATTTTTTTTATTCAGTTTAAATTATTAAAATCATTTGAATATTTTTCCTTTATTTTCTTTTTGTTGCAACATCAATGTCTTGTATTATAAAATTTTTTTATGACATAGTCAAGTATATTTAAACAAATTTCCTTTAGATTATAACAAAGGGAAGAAAATCAATTTTATCTCATATTGTTAGTTCAAAGCTGAAATATGCAATTAAACTGTATGTTGATATGCTATGTACACTTAAAGAGTTAAGAAAAAAAATCTAATAAATGACAATATTAAATAAAAAGGTCTGAACAAGATGAAGACTGAAGACTATCCATCAATGTATCTAAATGAAATTTGAGCTATTCAACACCTAAATTCCTAGTCATTCTTAATGCTATTTTTTCAAAAAAAAAAAGAAATATGTGAATTGGTTTATAAATAATAAGAACTAATTGGTTTTAATTAGTGTTAAATTAATTAATTGAATTTTATGAGACACATATATATGTATGCGCGCGTAATATACTTTGTGTACAAACTAATTTTATTAGAAAATTTTTGCATAACAGTACTACTTTCATATTTATTAAACAAAAGATATGTCTAGAGTTATAAACAATAAGAAAATTATAATCTTGACATACATAAATTCGTGTCTTATAAAGATAAACTAGATGTCTTACAAAGATGGAATGCCACTGCAATTGATAATTTATATGCATTACTAAGATTTAACCTATGTTTTGGCTTTCTTGATCCTTATTCCTTGCTTATGAAATTACTTGACTCCTTTTGATATTCGCATGATGTGTCAGTAGCCAGTGCAATATATCTAACTGGGTGCCATCTATTACCACATATGATTTCTAGTTACGAAATCATGACATTATGTGAGTAACATATGTAGCTACTCTTAAATATAAAAAGTAAAACACCACATAAATAGTTATTTTCAATATCTTATCAATAATTCTATGTCTTCGATGCCAAATTTCATATATTGCATTATAAACACGATAATCTTTTCTTCTTTTTTTTTTTTTTTTTTTTTGGGTTTTTGGTAGGCACCAACTAAACAAGAAATTTAAAGATGTTTTGCCCTTTCAAATTTCCAAAACTATGATATGGCTTGTGTGCCAGTATCTCTTCCAAAATTTTCATCACCAAAAAAGAAAATAAGCATGAACAATGTTAATGTAGCTTACAATTTTGTTTAGGAAAAATAAAATAAATTCTTACTTCATACAAAAAAATACTTTGATTTGATTTTATATTAATTCAATAAATATTTAAATTTTAACATACCAATCAAGTTGATATCCATCTGTCTGGATTCAGCATTTAGCTTGTGGTCGCTATTCATCACTAATGACTTTTTTAGTTCAATAACATATAAGTACTAATGCAAGTTGTTGACATTAATTGGAAAGAAAATCTAAAATAAGATCATAACTCAAATTTTCACAATGGTGGAAAGAAGTCATCTATCTATTCAAAATTCACATTAATCAGACTTACAAACTTATGCATAATCTAACTTATTACTCATATACTTATTGGTATCCTTGAATATTTTAATGTATTTATCTATAGGTACATACATGCCTTTTTCCTAGAGCCAAAGCTTGTAAACAATTTCCCTTGAAATGTAAATATATAAGGCAATATGTCTAAAATTAAAGGGAATAAAAAATTTTGCAATACTATTTGCAAATGCTGAAGGTAAAAACTGACATTTTCTGATAGATATATTCTGATCTAATATTAGTGCATCAACCACCATGTTTATTATTTGTATTCTCATACATTTAATGATTATCAATAACATATTTTAAAGAAAAAAGAATGACAAATACATGTGTGACATATTAGCTTCTGATGAAATCCTTTATCTTGGTTTAAACGAGAGCAATGCCTTACAAAGTTACATGATTTCATCAAAATTCAACCAACACTTTTTCTATGAAAATGCAAAAAAAAATAAAAATAAAAATTATGAAATATAACAAACCCAAATATATTAATAGAATAAAACTAATAAAGCATCAATTAAATGATGCTCAATAGACCGGAATTCAAAATTTACTTCATTTTAATTTCATCGCTAATCATATAATTGCATATATCAACATACGAAACTTTGGAGCATCCTATTGAACCTTCGACTTGCACGCTTGGAGTACCCAGAAGCTATAAATAACATTATTAGTTAACAATAATGTCATTAATGCAAATAAAAATTAGATGAAGATTATGTAGTCATCCATACATGATTTTCCTTTTACTGTCTTCTAATAGGCACAGTACTAACAGGTGGATTTTTTTTGGAGTTAATATTTTAATCTTTGATTGTGTATTCTGACTATTTTGTTTTCCTCTTCTATGTGGGTTCTTGCGTCCATTGGATGACGCCAAAGTCTCACCTGCCTACATAAACATATTTGGCCAAATAAGTAAAAAGTTTAGTAGATTTATTTATGTAAATTTTTTATTAGTTTTTTAAGTATATATATGGTATATTGTACTTACTTTATTCGCCATATTACTTTGAATATTTGTAATGACCTTATTCACATTAACATCATTCTCCCCTATATGCATATTTTCTATACGTATATGTTCCCTTACATGCCTCAAATGTACCTCTTTACTCTGATTTATGTCATTCAAAGGATGGATATCACGTGGAAAATCATTCTGCGTCACCATATAGAAAATTAATCAGTATAAACTACATGCAATTATATCTAAAGTAAAGGGCTAATTATTCTCATTAACACTTTAAAAAAAGAAATACATACTCTTTTTAGATATTTTATTTAAATTTTATTTAATGTTGAAATATAGTAATTCTTATGATTAAGTGGGATTGGCTTCTACAAAAAATAGCAGTGCCTTACAATTAATATAGTAATTCACAATATAGTAATTTTTATGATTATGTAAGATTGCCCTATTAGAAAATATCAAGATCCTACAACCAATATAGTAATTCATTAATATACATTGTATTTTTTATAAATGAATTTCATAAAATTTTATGGAATTCATTTGCATGTTTGGTTTAAATGAAACTTCATTTGGAATGCATTTGTAAATCCAATATAGAATTGGATATAAATAAACTAAATTCCATCAACATAATTAGAATTTTCAAATGAATTCCATATTTTGAATCAATATATTTCATATGACCTTAATACCCATGATTACCTTTTTAATTTTCTTTCCTATCTTAGTCTTTCTTTACCTTTTTAACTCTCAATTTCTTTCCTATCATGGACCTCTCTACTACATCTTAGCTCGATGTGTTGCAATATCTGTTCCTGTATTTTCAAGTAATCAACTCATATTTGTAGCTTAGCTCTGAAATTCGGAGTTGTCTTTGAAATCTATCTATTTATATAATAATACTGCGAATGTGTATGTTTCTTCTTTCTTTGTATGTTGTTTAGCAGATTTTATATGATGTTTTAAAGGATGGGTTCTAGAAAATTGATGGGAAAAATCATGAATTCGATTACAACTAATTGGTTATCAACATAAAAAAAATCTCCACTCCTGTTTCTTGTTTTGTCCACTTCTTTCTTTTCACATTTACCCTTTTTAATTAGAAACTGAGGTTTTATTTCTTTTATTGTGTTGATTGGTTGGTGGATTGATGATTAATGTAATCTATATATGTTGATGATTCTTTAGATCTTAACGTGTTGATGATTTTTTAGGCTACTATGTAAGTTGATGCTTTTTGGTCCTGTAATTTGGCATCTGCATGATTTTTTTATAAGAAAAAATGGTAAGACAAAACTGTTTAGTTGGTGCAATTTTGTTTGCCCTGTATGGAGGAGGTAAAATGAAAAGTTACAAATAGATGTATCTAGTGGTGACTGTGAAAGGTACCTCGAACGATTGTCTTCGTAATTAAGGTGGGGGATGTGAACAACTCCATAATTAAGGCATTGTCTATGCGACTGTGATGATATGGTCTCCTATACTTGGTTTAGAAATTATAACTTTTATTGCTATTACTTGGTTTCTGAAATGATATTTGCATTAACAGTTAGAAGGTTTGGGTCATCTTTACACTTGCCTTTGATTAGCCCATAGTTTTTTGCCTATTTTTTACATTTTCTACTGCCTTGGCCTCCCTCCTTTCTTAGATCAAAAGGTGAAAAGGCTTGAAACTATTTAGCTTTCATGTTTTTGGGGCAAGTTATAAGTACTATGCACTAAGAAAGATAAATGTTACCTGAAGTGCAACTTCTATGCAGCTTGAAGAGACATCTACCATTAATTCTATAATTCCCACTAAAATATTGAAGTTCAAATCAACGTTATTGCTTCAAAATTGCTTAAACTCTTCATCTTTGCTTTTTTCTAGTGTATCCATTTATCCCTTAATCTGCTTGCAAGATATTCTTAGAATCAATGACAAAATAAGGTGTGATGATCTTCTAATGTGTGTTTTCATAAGCCTGGAAAATTTTACCGTGTTAAAATAAGATTCAAACTTTCCAAGGTATTCCTCTAATAGAGGTGTTACTTTCCACTTCTCTAGTTTGGTAATTATTTATTCCAATTTTAAGTATAGTATTGCTACTGTACTTAATGATTCCTACTTCTTAATGGGAAACCCTTTAAACTATGGCAACACCTACATTTCTCGTAATTGAATGATTGTTTTCATTCATTTATTGATGCTAAGAATTATGCAATGGACATGCTATATTGCATAAGCAAAGCAATGTACATGCATTCACCAATTTGGGCACTGTATGTTGTAATTTAATTCAGGATCTAGTACATAAATTTAGAACACCAACATTAACAATCAAGCAAAAATAAATTGCATACATGTTTATGCGTTGAATCACAAATTATTTTGAGCTATGATTATAGTCGCTAAAATTAAACACTTGAATGGTAGGTCAGAAAGGTTGAAAATGAAAGGTAGGTCTTCCTCTCCTTAACCTTCTCACAAGACGGCTACAATGGGCGTAACAACTAAGGTTGTCAATCTTAAAGGCAAGAGAGGAGACCTAGCCTATTTATAATAAATTTTAACAGGTCCACCCATCACAGGTTCATGTTAAAATAGGTCTACACTGACCGTCTTTCATATCGGATCACAAAAGGTGTCACAAGCCCATAACTCAATTGATCACATTTTAATTAGGCTTACCCCCGATTAATAAACTATATTATTCAGTCCGTTTTATAAATAATTAAAATAAACTCATAATTAATATTAGCTCACATCAAAATTTCAACATTCTTCCACTTAGACAATATTAATGATGACGTTTTTATGTTTTAAGAAAGAAAACATTTTTGAAAACGACTCTCGGACTGAATACTTTAAACTCAAATATGGCCACAAATTTTAGAAAACATATAGTTTATTGATAAAATGACACCTCAAACATAATCATGTCCATATTAAATTATCAATATCGGATTATGACAGTAGTTATGTCCCCTATTGACATAATATCAATCTATAGTCACAAATATTAACAACTTAACCGACCTGGATTTCGATATGACAGTGTAGCAAGAAAATAGCGCTTACATGTGATCAATACACTATTTTCTTCGTTAGTACTCCAAATATTTCTCTTTCACATATGCTCAAACGAGCAAAAGAAATTCACAAGGCTTCACAATAAGGCTTTTATTTCCATTTGGAAATACACACGCAATGCCTTAGACTTTGTTTCCAGAAACACAATTGGAAACCAATATAGCTTAAAATAATCACACCAATCTTAAGCACACCACATATAACTTATAACATGTTATATATATATATATATATAATGTGCACATGCATATAACAAACAACCACAAGATACTCAACTCATATAAATGAATATGAATAAACAATGTAGCAAAATCATTTAACTTAGATGTTCAATTACAAGCACAAAACTTTCACTAACCAAACACATCAAAAGACTCTACAACATTCATATCACAAACATGTTTCTTGAAAACTATGAGTCTGAGTCCTTTGGTTAGAGGATCAGCTAAAATTAAATTAGTACTAACATACTGAATCTCAATGTCTCATTTCTTTACTAAGTCTCTGACTGTAAGATATTTGATCTTCATATGCTTGGAACCACTCGAATTTTTATTGTTCTTAGAGAAGAACATAAAAACATTATTATCACAATAGATTCGAAGTGGTCTAGTAATAAAATCAACCACAAGCAAACCAGAAGTAAAATTCTTTAACCATATAGCTTGTGTACTAGCACCATAACATGCAACAAACTCAGTCTGCATAACAGAAGATGCTGTAAGTATTTGTTTAATACTCTTCCACAAAACAACGTCACCAGCAAGCATAAAAATATAACCTGAAGTGGATTTCATATCATCTTGACAGTCTGCTAAATCAGAATCTGAATACCTCACTACTTCAAGATCATCCACGCGCCTATAAACCAACATATAATCCTTTGTCTTTTGCAAGTATCTCATTACCTTCTTAGTAGCTACCCAATGATCTCACCTAGGATTATAAAGATATCGACCAAGAACACTAACAATGTATGCAATATTTGATCTTGTACACACCTAAGTGTACGTCAAGTTACCAACTGCACTTACATAAGGAATATTATTCATGGTTTATTTCTCTATATCACTTTTAGGACATTGCTCCTTATTGAATTTATCTCCTTTCACCACAGGAGTATCACGACCTTTGTAAGATTGCATATTGAATCTACTGAGCACACAATCAATATATGTCCTTTAAGAAAGACCTAATAAATGACAGGATCGATCATGACGAATCTCAATATCCAAGACAAAAGATGCCTCTCCAAGATCTTTCATATCAAAAGTCGTAGAGAGTAACCGTTTAGTTTCACAAATCATCCTCATATCATTACTGACCAATAAAATATCATCAACATAAAGAACAAGAAATATAAATTTACTCCCACTAATCTTATGGTAAATGTACTGATCAATCTTATTCTCTATGAAACCAAGTGAAGTAACTATCTCATCAAATATAAGATACCATTGACGTGAAGCTTGTTTGAGAATATAAATAGATTTCTTCAGCTTACAAACTAAGTGTTCTTTATCACTTTCTTTAAAACCCTCCGATTGCACCATATAAAATTCTTCACCCAAATCACCATTTAAGAATGTCATCTTGACATCCATTTGATGCAATTCTAAATCAAAATGATCAACCAATGCCATAATTATTCTAAAAGAATCTTTAAAGGAAATAGGGGAAAAAGTCTCATTATAGTCAACATCTTCACGCTGTGTAAACCCTTAGCAACCAATCTAGCTTTAAACTATTCAACCTTTCTTTTTAAATCCTTTTTGGTCTTGAATACCCATTTGCAACCTATGAGTTTATTATTAGAAGGAAGTTGCACTAGTTCCCAAACTCTGTTATGACTCATTGATGTCATCCCATCTTTCATAACATTAATCCAGAATTCAGAACAAACATTATTAACAGCCTCATCATAAGATACAGGATCAATAACATGACCTTTATTATAATCACATTCACTAAGATAAACTTCATAATCATCTGAAATTGCTGACCTTCTCGCTCTAACAGACCTTCGAACAGGTAATGGTTCAACTATAATAAGCTTCGGAGGATTGTCAACAGGAGGAGGAAGATCAATTGCACCTTTACCACCACTACCATTTACATGAACCGGAACCCTTATAATCCTTTCATGTGATAAAGGTAAAGGAATGGTTGCAATTTTGCTTTGTACACTATGAATAGGTGGTTGAGAAATGTCTAGATCAGCAACATTCATCTTAAAAAACTTCGCAGTTAAAGACTCTACAATCCTTCTGCCGCTAGTAAGACAACAGAACTTGTATCATTTAGAATGGGTTGGGTACCTAATAAAGTAACAAAGGATAGTTCTAGGGTCAGTCTTTTTTTTTTTTTGGATTATATATTCTAACCTTAGCAAGACAACCCCAAACACGAAAATGGTTCAAACCTGGTTTTCCATCAGTCCACAACTCAAAAGGTGTTTTAGGTACAGATTTGCTAGGGATACGGTTCAAAATACAAATGGCAGTTTTAATAGCTTCAC
Organism: Omphalea diandra; assembly: GCA_949677035.1. Lineage (NCBI taxonomy): Eukaryota > Viridiplantae > Streptophyta > Magnoliopsida > Malpighiales > Euphorbiaceae > Omphalea > Omphalea diandra. Next base: position 80,623 of record CATIWR010221849.1, on the reverse strand, counting down.
CCCATAAGAATTCAGATAAGTTAGACCTACTCATCATGCTCCTCATCATATCTTTCAAAGTACGATTACGTCTTTTAGCGACACCTTTTTGTTCAGGACTATTAGGCATGGTATATTGAGCAATTATTCCATATTCTTGCAAATATTTGGCAAACTCTCCATATGTTGACCAATCTTATCATATTTGCCATAATATTCACCCTCACGATTAGACCTCACAATTTTAATGACTTTTCCCAATTGTTTCTCAACTTCAGTTTTGAAAATTTTAAACATCTCAATGGCATCAGATTTCTCCTTTATCAAGTATAAATAACTATAACAAGAAAAATCTTCAATAAAGGTAATAAAATATTTATTGCCACAAAATAGTAGCTAAATAAGGTCCACTAATATCAGTATGAATAATTTTTAGAATATTTGAACTTCTATTAGCACATTTCTTTTTATTTTTAGTCAATTTACCCCTTATACAATCCACACAAACATCTAGATCTTCAAAATCAAAAGAAGGAAAAATATCATCTTTTACTAGTCTTCCAATTCTTTCTTTAGATATATGACCTAAACGTTTGTGCCACAATGAAAAAAGATTTTTCTTTAATTAAGGATCATTTGGCCACAACATTGACTTCACAATCTCTCGCATCAACCAAATATAATCTATATAAATTATCAAATAAAACACATTCACCGATTAATTTAGAATAAAAAACATATTGGCTTTTTCATTACCAATAATAAAATGATATCCAATCTTGTCCAAAACAGAAATAGAAACGAAATTTCCCCTAAAATATGAAACAAAAAAAGTGTTCTCCAAAACTAAACAAAATTGAGATTTCAAGATTAATTTAACTACTCCTACTTGCTCAACATCTATCTCCAAATTGTTTCTAACTCTAAGCTTGGACTCCTTTTCACTTGGCTTTCATTTACTTATGAACCCCTGCAAGGTAATAGCAATATGAACAGTTGCACCACTACCAAGCCACCAAAAATTTGATGGTACATCAACCACATAAGATTTAATGCAAACATAAGCTAAAGGAATTGATGACAATCTTTCTTTAGCCAAGTTGTGAATTGATGACAATCTTTTCTCATATGACCTTATTTATGACAAAAGAAACAATTCACCTTACTTTTGTGGACACTTTCAAAATCTCTCCCTTTCTTGGTCTGATTCCTACCATGCCATTTAAAATTGTGATTCCTTTTAGGAGCATAATAATTAGGTTTAAACTTACCTTTATCCTTTTTAGGATCAACCCTAGAATGTGTCAATAGCATAGCAACCTCAACCTTTTTTTTTTTTTATTTTCTTTTCTTCAGCATCACACTTAGTTATAAGGTCATTAATGGTCCAGGTAGTGTTTTGGGTATTACAGGCAGTCTTAATTTGGCTGAATTCAGGAGGCAAGGTGTTTAAAGCTTGGTGAACAATAAATTCATCAAAAATCTTAAGTTTAAGACCCTTGAGTTTTGGTTTGATGGTGAACCATATTCAGAATGTAATCTCTCACATTCCCACTCTGATTATATCTCATATTGGTTAACTGACTCAATAGGGTCCCAGCCTCAGCCTTATCAGATACAAAGTATTTATCTTCTACAGCAGCAAGAAAAGTTTTGGCAGTAACATCAGTGGGCAAACTACTCCTAAGGTATTTAGGAATAGTTTTCCTCATGGCCATTACACTGAGAAGATTTGATCTCTTCTATTTGACATTTAGTTCTTTTTCATCAACATTACTCTCACTGGTGGATTGAGTAGGCTCATCTTCATAAAGGGCATAATCAATCTCACTCATTCTCAGGAAAAATAAAATATCATCTTTCCACCTCTTTAAAGTTGGTGCTAGTCAAGAGTTCAATAGTCGCAATACTATTGTTGAGACTAAAGGAGATTGTTTGTGACAAAACAAAAGCATGTATTAGAATTAGGTTATACACAAAAATCAAATTTATAATTTACATTATCTCGAAAATTTTGGCATCACTACATATTCTCCTTTAGCCAGAACATACACATGCAATAAAATTTCTAGTTATGAAACACTCAATTGATATCACACTAGTTTCAAGAAATCTATCCCATTTGGGCAGACATACTTTTTAGACTAATGCATCTCTAAGCACAAATCGCTTCATCTCAACAAGCTCTCCCAAAATCAATGCATCTAATAACCCCATTTGGACAGTTTATTATATACATTAATTTGGAATTTTCTCTTCATTCCAACAAGCACTCCCAAAATCAATGCATCTAATAACCCCCTTTGGGCAGGTCATTATATACATTGATTTGGAATTATCTCTTCGCAAAAATTAAAAATAATTCTGCGAATTTCAATAGATGTCTCACTTTGACGGTAACACTTACATCAACCCATAAAATTATTTTTAATTAGATATTTATAATAGCCCAATTAAAATACATCTAAATGCAAATATATATTTCAAAATTATACAAGGTACTAAACACGATATACCTTAATTTCAAACACCTGATTATTTTTTCATATATGTGCAAAATAAATATTTATTATTTATTTAATTTTATCACAAAATTAATATCACTAAATAATAAACTGACAATTGACCTATGTATATATAAACCACCTAAATATATACATATATTAATAATTATTGAAATAAAATTAAAATATATATTATGAAGCACATGAATATAAGCTTTGCTTATCTAAATATTTTTCGCATAAGAAATTAACAAGTAATTTCATTAGTTCAGCTGGCCAAATTCCAGGCTTGCAAGCCTCGTGGTCCTAGGTTCGAGACCCAAGGCACGCATCCATCTCCCCTTTATATTTTTTTTTTGTTTCGCAGAATCACAGATTTGTCGATCACACCATTGTCGATCTGTCTAAGCAGCAGGGACAATCAACAATCAAAACAAATCCCAAACGAAAGCCAAACGCGACCTAATTTCTATCAAACCTAAACCTAATCAGATTGTTATTGCATCGATCAAGATCCAAGCACTTGACAACCATGATTTTGTTGAAAGGAAGATAGATTGCTCTATACACAGTAGCACTAGGGCCATATCCAACCTCCTCTTAAAGCTTATAGTCATTAGGATTCGTTGAATACGTCTTATGATTTCTCCCATCCTCCCCATGCCCTCGTTGGCCAATGTCAACAAAGCTTTCAGCATTGGGAAAGTCGCCAGTTGTTGGATTTTAACTTGATGCATGGGCTGCAATGGCCAGCGCTTATCTAGGCGTTGGCTCTGCATCTAGGTGGGCCCCCCTTCACTTAGGTTAACTAGCACTGGCCCTCCTTCCTCCGATGGCTGCGACTCTATTTGTGAAATCAACATGAAAAATGGCAGAGTTAGCTCACTCCGTCAACATCCGTTTTGCCTTCGGCAGAGTCGCCACTTATTGGCTGGAAGACGTGAAGCCATGAATGTTGTTTATGATTTAGGTTTGGAACCCAAAACAAAAGAACAAGTTTTTGCTTTTTTTCTTTTTTTTTTTTTGTGCAAGAATCGTAGAGGGGAGAAAGGAAAAAAAAATTGGCAGAGAAGAAGGGATTTGTCCAACGCAGATTTCGAACCCGCGACCTCTCCTACAAACAATGCAGTCACCAATCGTCTAAGTTTATTGATTAGCTCATGACGGTAGAAGCAAATTAAATATATATACCAAGCGATACAACAACATTGATCATCATAATAATTTTTTTTTATTAACAATACAAAATATTTAGGGTTCTAAATCATGTACAATTTCATGCTCTGATACCACATTGTTGTAATTTAATTCAGGATCTAGTATATAAATTTAGAACACCAACATTAACAATCAAGCGGAAACAAATTGCGTACCTGTCTGTGCGTTGAATCCCAAATTGTTTTGAGCCATGATTACAATCGCTAAAATTAAACACTGGAATGGTAGGTCAGAAAGGTTGAAAACAAAAGCTAAGTTTTTCTCTCCTTGATCTTCTTACAAGACGGCTACAATGGGCGTAACAACTAGGGTTGTCAATCTTAAAGCCAAGAGAGGGGACCTAGCCTATTTATAATAAATTTTAACAGGCTCACTCATCGCATGTCCACGTTAAAATAGGTCTACACTGACCGTCTTTCATATCAGCCCACAAAAGGTGTCATAAGCCTATAACTCAATTAATCACATTTTAATTGGTCTTACCCCCAATCAATAAACTATATTATTCAGCCCGTTTTATAAATAATTAAAATAAATTCATAATTAATATTAGCTCACGTAAAAATTTCAATACTATCAAGTTTCATTTCTCTAAATGTTGCTCCACATACTTGTGGAATTTAATAAGCTCAGTCATGTCCTTTGTCTGGAAGGAATTAATGGCAGATTTTGTCTCCATGATTGATTTCGTATGCATCCTAACATCTTCTTCAATCTGTTAGAAGTATATTGATCTATGAGATATAGTCTATACAAAATTAGTTAGTTTTTCTAATGCATATCACAAGGTTTAGGACAAATGTTTAGAGCTAGGCGGCTTTTTGTCCCATTTGAGAGTCAATATGAATGCTATTGTGTTTTGGTACCTTTTAAGTATCAAATTATCTTTTAAAGATTATACTAATAAAACTGTTTGCTGGATATGAAATAGTAGCATGATTGTATAGGTATCTAAAACTCTAAATGCCCATTTCGTTGAGTTCACTGTGATGTGAAAGCCAAATGTTGTAAAAGTTCTCTTAATATTTAAATTTCTTAACATTTATGTTTCTAGTTATAGTTTTTTTTTTTTAATTTGCATTTTACAATTTTTACTTGATGTTTATAAGAAGGATTTAGTTTTCAGTACATTGGTTTCTTAATGGTTATAATAACCTTTAACTTTCTGGTGGCTGTCTTAAACTGCCCACATATCATTTTGACTTTGCTAACTTGCATATTTAAGATTATGTAATCTGTACAGGTACCTGAAATGGTACTCTTACCCTTGCAAACTTTTTCTATACACCTTTTTGTTAATCATATCTATTGTTTATCTTTTAAATATTGCCAAAGTTCTCTTAGCATGAAAAAATTTCTTTATTTTTAAGGTTGTTAACTGTTAGAAGTTCATTTTATATGTGTTGACATTAGTCTTTTTTGTTTATAATTGCTTCTTAAATTTCCTCTTTGTCCATTTCTGTTCATCTTCCACATAATTAATTACTTTATGTTATTGCAGTAATATGAGGAATATTCATAGAACTGCACTAGTATTTTTCATAGGATATGTTGGCTATTTAGCTTTCTTGCTTCATGTTTATCAGTTTGTTGAGAGACCATTAAAGGAGTCCAATACTAAGAGACAAATTATTTGACAAGAATTAATATTGCAAGTAGAAAACAATCCAAATGCTAAAAATATCTTACGTATGGGACCAAACGCATTTAGAACACTAGTCAATACACTGAAATAGAAAAATCTACTTAGAGATACTCGATTCAACTATGTGGAGGAACAAGTTGCAAAGTTTTTACACATTTTGGCTCATAATGTAAAGAATTACACTGAACATTTTCTTTCATCAAGGTGTGGAAACTATAAACTGCCATTTTCACCATGTCCTTAGGGCAATCATATCAGTAGAAGATGAGTTATTGGTGCAACCAAATGGTTCTGCAATTCCTCTAGAGATATTGAATAGTGAAGGAAGATTTTATTCTTACATTCATGTAAAAATGTAACTTAGGTTTTTAATTATTAATTTCTCTTTAAATATAGCAATAAAATATAATATTAATATTTTGATGAATTATATTTGTTATGAGAATTGTATTGGTGCTATTGATGACACATATTTGAGTCAAAGTCCCAAAAGCAAATGTTGCGAGATAAAGGGAGAGAAAAAGGAATACTAACAATGAATATTTTAACTGCAAGCGCTTTTAACTTAAAATTTACCTATGTTTTATCTGGTTGGAAAGGGTTAGCTTTAGACTTAAGGATTCTTGAAGCTAGTTTAAATAGCGAAGATAATTTGAGAGTTCCTCAAAGTAATTTTGTAATATCTAGAATATATTACTCATTGTCCATCTTTAATTAATTGGTTATTGAATCAAAATTTGAATTTTATATAGGTAAAATTGACCTAATTGATACTAGTTATCCCTTGAGATTTGGATTTATTACTCCAATTTGAAGCACTAAATACCATCTAAAAAGTACTCTCGTCGTCCTACTGAGAATTCAAGGGAGCTATTCAATCCTTGGCATGCTTTTTTGCACAATGCAATTGGAAAGACTTTTGGGGTGCTAAAAAAGAGATTTCCTATTATACCTAGTGGAATAGAAGCAAAATTTAGTGTTGATACAATTTTCAATATTGTTCTTGTTTGTTGCATTTTGCATAATTTTCTCATGATGTATGACATAGATGAAAAAATTTTACATGAAGTTGATATCGAAGTAATGCAACATGACGATAAAGTAAATGAAATTGCATGCATTACTAAAGATGTAAATGCGAGAGAAGAAGAGGAAATAATAAATAAGATAGCTATATCTATGTGGCAAGATTATATGTCTAGATCCTAGGATCCTAGTATGCTAGTAACTTTATTGTCTTAAGACTTTATTATGTTTATGTAATTTTTCACTTTAATTCCTTTCTGCTTATTGTGTAAACTTTGTTAGTTCCTTTATAGTTACTAGACATGCAAATTTTATTAATTCTTTTATGCTTATTAGACGGGTATACTTTATTAATTCCTTTATTTTTTTTTTCTCTTGTACCTATATTATTATAAATACATGACGACATCAATATGATAAAATTGAAGTTGTGAGAGTATCTTCGATGGCCCAAAGAAATGGATAAACTCCTTCTCGATCTTTGAAAGAAGAAAAAGCAAAAAGGAACAAAGATGAGAAATAATTTAATAGAAAAAGCTTGAGAGAAAGTCGTCGCTATGCTTAATGTGGAGTTTCGAAAGATTAATAAGATAATTGACAAAGAAAAAGCAGTTAATAGATTGAATACTATCCAAATTCTAATCAGTTTTGTTGTTGAACTTTTGGACCAAAAAGTGGATTTAGTTGGAATGACATCACCAAAAAAATTAAAGTTGTGCCAAGTGTATGGGAAAGTGTCATTTAGGTAATGAAGCTTTATATTTGTGCGTAGAGAATTTTTTTTTTATTTTGATTTTAAAGAATTTTTTATCTACTGCTAATTTTTTTGTCATATGCAAAATTTAGCTCTCTTGGAGCAGCACATGTCCATGTATGTTTCCATGGAGCAATCCAATTGATATATCTTCCTTGTTATCATCGTTTAATTCATTTTTTTATAAGCTACATACATGCAGGCTTATACTTAATATTTTTATTTAGTTGAATAGGTTTGTATTTGTGTTTAGAGGTGTTTTTACTTTCATTTTTTAGGATTGTTTTTCTATTATTATTTTTTTACGTGTAGAATTTAGCTTTTTTAAAGAAGTCATATGTCTGACATAAGTGAACTTTAATATTCTTGATGCTGACATAAGTCTTGAATAAACTTTAATTACATCAATTATAATAATTGTCTTATTTTACATATATGGTTTCTATTTTCTTATAGGGTAAATTGCTAATAGCAGGTGTCTAGTACTTGTTTATTACAAGTTAAGAGTGATTATGGTTTGGTGTGGAATAAAGAACTTCATTTCTTGGATGATGGCTAGTAGCTAAAAGGATCGAGAAAATGGAGATGGTGCTGAACAGAAAAAGAAAAACTTCGTAACTGGCAAACAAAAGAAGATATACATATGGAGGATATTGATGAGACGCAAATGAATGATAAGGTACTCTTGGATCAATTCGATCCTTTAACTCGATCTATTTCCCCATCAATGACTCAAGATAATTTTTTGTTGGCTTCTCGACAATCAAAATTGCTTTGTAAAGGAGGTAAAAAATATATAAAAAGAAAAGAAATCACATCTGATGTCATGACTGATGAGCTTATGAAGGCAACTTCTTCAATGAAAGAGATTGCACATGTGATCTTAACTAGCAGTCAACGCATATCCATTACAAGTGAAATTACAAAACAGTTGAAAAAATTAGGATTAGATAAGTGGGAGGTAATGGACAACCTTGATTTTTTAATGGGTAATGAGCATATTTAGTTGAAAGATTTTTTACATGTGCTGATGACATTAAGCTTGCTTGGTTGAGGAGGAAAATGGAGGTCAGTAACTAGTAAATAATCACATCAGGTAAAGGTATGTCAGTGATTGAAAAATCATTATGGTGACTGTTGTCTTTTGGTACTTTCTAAACTATATATGATGTTTAATCTACGTATTAGCATGTCAAATTTCTTAGACGTTTTTTTTCTAGTAAGATATTGTTGAATTTATTTTGCCTATTGGGTGAATTGTAAGTAGAGTATAAATGAGACTGACTCTGACTTCTGATTTTGGAATTTTTGCCTATTGGGTACTATAGAATTTCTTTAGTTATGTTACTTTTGTCTTTACTATAAGCCTATAAAATGATGATAGTCTAATTGCATTTGCAAGGTTATGAGATTAAATTGATGTTCCATAGGGATGTTGATTGCATTATTGGACTGTTTTGTTTTTCCATCTTGTTAATAATGTTCTTACAATGCTTATTTTATGTGAAAATAGTTGTCCAATGGAACAACAATTATCCTCTATTTTTTTTTATTCATATACGGGTCTTAGTGCCTAATCAATAAGTGCAGGCTTACCAAGCCAACTGCTAACAATGAATTCATTAGTCCTTTGTATAATTGGATTGATTCTCATTATATAGACTGGTCCATTTGAATGATGCGACTAATTATACCTTGGAAGAGTTTATTAGTTCTTTTGCATGTAAGTTTCTTACTGTTTAGAGCTTCAAGATTGTATAGTTTCTTAGTGTTTAGAGCTTCAAGATTGTATTGTGTTAGTTATTTCCATTTAACACTTGACCCTACAATTATCAAAGGGCTAAAATGAAAACTATGATATTGGCATTAAAGGGGTAAAATCAAGAGGGGTGTAATGATCATCAACAAAAAGGGGAAGATGGTTTTTGGTTTATTTTTACCTAATTTCTGTTTCTGCTATGGACATCTTGATCATGTTATTGATAAGTGTGAATTGGCAACAAGGGGTGTAATGATCATCAACAATAAGTAATAAAATGGATTTTTGACCAAATAAAATATTTAATCAAATTTTAGATTTATTCCAAACACAATATTTATTTCATTTGAAATGAATTCTATAATTATTATTTAACGTACAAAATATAAGAATTCATTTACAAATAAATTTTATTTAAAATTTATTTAATGAATTCAAACCAACCACAACGTTAAGGAAATTTAGAGAAATTGAAGACCTAAAGAATGAAAAAAGAACAAAATTTAGAATATTTCTTCTTCTTTTTCTTCTTTTTATCTTTTTTTTTTTTTTGTGTCAATCAACATGTACCTTTTTACTTAAATTAGGGGGGGTATAATTCTTTATTTCTAGCCCTCTAATGGAAAAGTGCTACTAAACTTGATGAAAAAGCCTTTTAATTTACAAAATAAAATTATAGGAGCTATTATAATAGATATAGCTATCAACAGAAAAATTGTCAATTTGATCTCAAACTTGAACTTGATATTAAAAAGATTCAAGTTAATTTTTATGGCTCAATTAAGCATACAATTTATAATTTTGAGCACAATCAACCATTTTTTAAAAAATATTTTAAAATTAATTTTCATATTTTTAAACAACAAATTCAAAATTAAAAAAAAAAAAAAAAGACCTGAAAAGCAAGTCATAACCAACTTAATCGATGAAAAAATTCTTTATCAAATCCAAAATATTCCCAAAAAATTGATGAACTCAAAAAAATCATTGAACAAATTTAGAAAATATTGCATGTATCTTTTTTAACCTTGAAGTGTTAAGAAAAATCTAGAAAAATTCATCATCAATTCAACTCAAACGAATCCATAAAATTTTCAATAAATACACAAGAAATTTACCATAAATAAATCCAAAAAAATTAAAAATTAAACCTAGAAATTCTTCAACAGATAAGCCCAAAATTTTCACTTTAAATAAATTGGAAAATTAAAATTTAAGCTAGAAATTATTCAACAAATTGCATAAACGTTGTATCAAAATTATTCTCAAATCATGTCTAAAACTCAAGCAACTGCAAATTGCATAAATTTAAGCATATTTACAACTAAGCTCAATTCAACATCATTGAAATTCATGCCACTCTCTACGACAACCTCGTGAATCAACTCCAATGCATTAGTATCAACAACAAATCACCAAATTCTAAGCTAAATCCATGAAATCTATAATTGCAATGACATTGGCTAAAGAAATTAATGATCTCAATGGTTAAGTAGAAGAGGATATGAGAGTCGTAGAAGAACTAATTGTAGCGTGACAATGGAAGGTGAGGATAGCTTCATAGGGAGTTTGAAGTTGAGGCAAAAGCCACTGGGTTAAAGAGAGGAGAAGAGCTAATATCATTTAAAACCATTTTTTGTGAAATTTTTGAACTATGAAAGGAATGGAAGTGAGAGTTAAGATCCTATATCTAAGGTATTGCATGACAACCTTTTTAGAGTGGAAAGGAAGGTTAAAGAGAGTAATGAAAAGACATGAAATGAAATGTAAATAAAGTTAATTAACTTTACTTTATTTGTGAGTTTTCTTTAAGAAGGTTAATGGATGTAAACTACTTAAAATCTTTTCATTCTATTCTTTATCCCCCAATTTGGAGGTTAAGGAAAATAGAAATTTGAAAATAAATGGATATAATTTAACCTCAATTTGCTCTCATTTATATCATTAAAAAAAACTCACAAATGAGATTAATTGGTTTATCTCATTTGCATTCCATTTTTTAACTCTCTCTAACCACTATCATGCACCCCTAACTCTGCAACCATAACCACCACCAATCATCTCCTTCGTCTCCTGCCTCCCCTCTCTACTGTCTTTATCGACCACATCTTCACTATTACATATCAATCTACCTCCTTTTATCGTCGTGATTGCGACCTAATTTATGATGACCCTATCGATGATTCTGGTTGTATGCTAGGTTTGTGTTCTTTAATTTGATGCTTAAGTTAAGGGTTTGTCTTCATTGAAGTGATTTGTATTCTTGATCTTGAAGATAGAGAGAAGATTAGCTTAGATGTAACACAAATTTTTTTAGAGTATTTTTTTTTTTTTTGCGATTTCTCTAAGTTCCTTAAAGAATTCTCTGTTATTAATATTTTTGGATTTAATTTTCTTTTTTGGGTTTGATTTTATTTAAAAAGTTTTGAAATTATTAAATGGTTTTTCATCATTTAAAAATATAAAACATTTTTAAAAATTAGATTTAATTGAGGTTAAAAATGTAAGTTGTGTATTTAATTGGGCCACAAAAATTAATTTGAGGCTTTTTGACATTGAAGCTAAGTTTGAGGATTTAATTGACCATTTGTTTGTGCTCAAACACCAAACATAATGATAACTACTAGAAAGGGTGAACATTCGGCCGGTTCGGTTCAAATCGAACCAAATAAGCTAAAATTGAATAGACTAAAATATTGTTTCAACCGAACCGAATTGAAATATTAATAAAATCAAATTAAATAGAATAACAAATTTCAATTCAATTCGGTTTAATTTTTTTTATTTGGTTATGCAAACATCAAATGAGTGGTAGAATTCATTTAGATATGAACAAACAAATATTGAACCCAAAGTATTACTGTAACAAGCAACAATCAAACAAACCATAATAAATATTGAACCTAAAGTATTACTGCAACAAATAACAATCAAACAAACCATAAAGATAACAAAAATTGAAAAATTACATGAAGAAAAAAACTATTAAAAGCTAACAATATAATTACAAAATTAATCTAAAAATAAATAACTTATCTCAAATTATTAATTGTAGAAATCCAAATGACTTAACAAAAATGTTAATTTTAAAAATTAAATTTACACAAGTTAAGCTAAAATACCTTCAATTTCTGTCTAAACAAACCAAAACACAAACAAATTAATACAACAAAATTATATAAAAAAACAATACACTATTGGAGATGAAGAGTTGATGAATGCTAAGAGAGAGTGCTATCGTCAATTATCAGTCTGACAAGTAAAAGCAATAGTGGCCGATCGACGAGTAAATTCATATGAATTGCATTTTATTATTACAACTTTTGATTTTGTCTCTCTTCATTATGAATGTGTATAATATATTTTGGGATAAAAACTCACATAGATTTACTGTAAAATAATATTATATCGAGTAGAGAAAATATAATGACTTGAAAATAAAAAGAGAAGGAAAAAAAACAAGTCTTTGATAATAAAAAAAAATTAAGAAAGAAGAAGATTTAGAACGATGAGAAAAGCCAAATAAAAAAGGATAAAAAAGAAGGAAGGAATGGAAAGTGAACCGCTTTCTTGGTTAAAGAAAGATAGAGTTTCTTTTTCTTTAATAACGAAAGACTTCAGTTTCGGTTTTGCTCACCCCTATTAGGGACTAAAAAGTAATCTTCACTATTAAATTTAAGAAATATATTTTCTTCCCTTTACTCACTCTCTCGATCGCATTTTCTAGTCCTTTGCTTGTTCCCTCTCGATCGCATTTTCCGCTTCTCACCGCCTCAAGCCTCTGTACGGTGGATGCAGCAGCCGCCTCTCCAAGGTACGATTCTCACCCACTTATTTGGTTTTTTTTCTTACTCCTACCGCTGTTGTCTAAAACAGATCCGAAACCCCAGTTTTTGGGGGATTAGCGAATCCGGTAACTATGATGTCGTCTAATTTGGTTATTCATGGAATTACAGAAATGTATAACAATGTCGGAGGGCAGCCAAGGCCTCCAACAAATCCTCAGCCGAATCCATTTGGGAACGCATTCTATGGAGCTGGTTCTGGGCTTATTAGAGGTGGACTTGGTGCTTATGGTGAGAAAATTTTGGGATCAAGCTCTGAATACGTGCAAAGCAATGTAAGTACCCTTTTCTAGGTTAAAGTTTACTACTGTTAGTACAGATTCTATTTAGATAGCGTCATCACATCCCTAGACTCATAGAAAATGAAGTTGGAAGAAAGTCTGGTTCTTTTGTTTGGCATAAAAATTGCAACCTAATCTACATCACTGCCCAATTGAAATTAGAATTCAGGCCCTTTCAATAAAATACATTGGTTATTCATTGATAAGAATTACATATATTAATATCGGCCTAAACATTGTTGGAAACATCTTTGTGCCAGTGATTTTAAATGGCTGAAACCTCAAAAAATGTTTAAATGATTGAAACCTTGTTGGAGTCATCTTATACATAGTCGTATTTGACGCCCTTGTGCCAATGTTTTTAAATGATTGAAGCCTTGCCAATGTTTACCGTGTTATGGATATGCAATGGCTTCTTTATGGTACTGAAGAACAATTTGAAGGTATGTGATTTTAGTTGCTTTTTCTTTCAAAATCCACAGATAAGTAGGTACTTCTCTGATCCCCAGTATTATTTCCAAGTGAATGACCAATATGTGAGAAACAAATTGAAGGTGGTTCTTTTTCCATTTCTACACAGGGTAAGAGAAAGCTTTACTGCCGTGCTTTCTTTTAGTTGTTCCGGCATTGGTTTGTTAAAATGACCTTTTTATGCTTATTTTCCTTTTTTCAGGGGCACTGGACACGGATAACTGAGCCAGTAGGGGGCAGACTTTCCTACAAACCCCCGGTTTATGATATAAATGCACCAGACTTGTACATCCCATTTATGGCATTTGGTACATATGTTGTGCTCGCTGGCCTGACATTGGGACTTAATGGAAAGTAAGTGTACTATATTCTCTAATAAGCATCTTAACTTCAGATATGAAGTTGGCCAATGTATCATTTCCTCTTTTAGATATATGTATGAACTATGGTCAACTGTTCTTGTCTTGTCATATTTGCTTATTTGCAATTTTAATCAACCATGGGAACATGGCATTGTTTAGATAGTGTTTGATGGTTATTGTTCTTGTTGCATTAGCTGTTTGGCTTTGGCACTGTTTTAAGAACAAATGAGCACTTCCTGAGCAGAAAGGGATTTAGTTAATGGTGAAATGTGTGGGCATGATTTTTCTGGCAATAGCAGCTATAGTAGCATTGGTAGCAGCAACGCGGGGTGGCAATTGAAGAAATGTTTAACCATGATTAACACAGTTCACCTATGCTATGAAATATTAGCTTACATATGTAGTATTTGTTCATGCTTGTGTGTTCACGTGACTTTATTTTTTATTAAGGCAATGAAATGTTTCCAAAGGAATTTAAGGGGTTCTACAACTAGTTTCTCCTTTATATTAATGGGTCTCCCTCATGGCATGATGGAAGTCAAAAGCACTGTAAATCAGACAGTTTGGTGACCTTGTTTGGCAACCTTTGGTATATGTTTTTGGAGATACTTCTTCTTACGATATGTTGCAGTTTTCTGTCTCGCTATTCTTCACAATTTTCAATGACTGTATTCGTGCAATTTTTTTCTTTTACATTTTCTTTTTTTCCCCTTTCGTTTTGCTTGACAGTGGATTTCATTTATTTATGTTCCATGTTTCATTTTTTATTTGATGCAGGTTTAGCCCAGAAGCCCTCAATTGGCTGTTTGTGAAGGGATTACTTGGCTGGTTTATGCAAGTTGCATTACTCAAAGTAACACTGCTTTCATTGGGTAGTGGAGAGGCACCCTTGTTAGACATTGTGGCATATGCTGGATATACTTTCACAGGAATGTGTTTTGCTGTCCTTGGAAAAATCTTAGTAAAATACTCTTACTATTTTTTGATGCCATGGGCCTGCTTATGCATGGGAGTTTTCCTGGTGAAGACAATGAAAAGGGTCCTTTTTGCTGAAGTGAGGAGTTATGACTCAAGCAGGCATCATTATCTCTTGCTGTTCATTGCTTTGGCTCAGTTCCCACTTTTCACATGGCTTGGGAACATTACCATTAATTGGCTTTTCTAAACTGAATCACTTTATGTTGTTGTAGTAAGAAACAATTCGCGTTTGTAGAGCTTCTGAAATTTCATAGATCATTCTCTGTTTTAGTTAATTCTTTATAGATAGATATTTGTGCATTGTGAATCATGTTGGTCCATTGCCCTGTTCGTGATGTTTAGATTTTTAGGGAGTACGGTGCTTCAAGAATATTTCAGCTGCTACTGTTTTAGAGTGCATGGGATAACTTTGACATATGGAGATTTTTTCCTGAAGAGGTTGGATGCATTTTATGGTTTCATGTTCCGGAGTATTCTGGCAGTGACCAGCTTTTATTTTTTTTTTTTATTTCTTTTTATCTCATATATTCAACATTTATTCTGTTTTTTTTATTCTATTGTCTATTGGTGCCTGTTTATCCTGCTGCTAGCATTGAGTTTGTTTTATACTAAAGGCTTTTGGGTGAGCTTTTTTTTTTTTTTTTGGCTAATTTTTTGCTATCTGAGAAAAAGAGAAAAATATTAGTAAATTAAATCTGAATAAATTTCTCATCAAATCACGTTTGAATCAGTGGACCTTCTATTTTTATTGAACTAGTTTTTGCTACCTTACGTAGAGTGTTTATCATGAGCTGGCAGAAACGATGGTGAGTTGTCAACGTGGTCTTTGAATATTTGATGTCGGCAGGCATATTGAGGTCTTAGAAATGTAAATATTTCGAAATACCGATGACATCTTTTTTATTTTTTTAATTAAATAAAGAGAGAGAGAGAGAGAGAGAGAGAGAGAGAGAGAGAGAGATTGAAATAAAAAGAAAAGAATATAATTAATAAAGTCTGTGTACTTTAAAATGACGAAATAATAATTTATTTACTTAAGCATTTTCTTAAGTTTAATGTATAATAGATAGAAAAATAAATGTATAGTTATTTACCTTATAAAGGCTATTGGAGGGTTGATTTTCACTCAAATCTCTTATTTTAATGATAGATCTTTTCTTTTATTTTTAATTTTTTGTTATGTTCATTTATATATATATTTTTGGATATTTCTTTTCATATGATGAATATTTTTTATGATTTTTTTATTTTTTTATTAGAATTGGTGTCTATTAAAATTTGAAATACTTTTAATTTATTTTAAATGATTTTTAATTTATTTTACAAATGAATATATTCTTTAAGATGTTACAGTAATTTGGTCAAAAAACTTTATTAAAAAATATGATGAGATATCAAAATAATTTAAGAGTTAAAAAAAAATCTTAGTAATAATTCGCACGCGCGTGCGCCCACACACACAGACACACACAGACACACACACACACACACACACACACACACACATATATATATATATATATAGTTTACAAATTGTATTTTATTATGAATTTGAAAATATAAATATAAATAAATTGAGTTGAAGTAAATTGAGTTTAATTTTCAAATGAGTTCAAGCTCAATTCAACTTGAAATCAATATATATAATTAATTTTGATTTTATATTTAATTTTAGATGAGTATTTATCATCTAGGTAGCATAAAAATGGAAAACGTGAAAACGAGAAGTGTGAAACGAACGAGAAAAAATTGTATTTTTAAAAAAATATAAGAAACAAAACATGAAGGAAGCATGTAAATATAATAAAAATATAAGAATATATTTATAAATATTTTTCTTATATATAATAAATATTGAAGTAACTAATTATGAGAGCATATAAAAATAATATTAAAAATAATTATTTAAATTAATATTAACTATAAAACAAATAAATAAGATGACAATAGTCAATTAAATATTAAAAATAAATATTAATTATTTATAAGTTTCATAACCAAAATTAATAGTAGAAAAGAAACGTATTTTTAAAGTGGAAATGTATTTTTTTTAATTTTTCAAATTGCACATGAGAGTTTCAGTGAATTTTCTAGAAGGAAACGTTTTCAAAACTTGAAAATATTTTCTTTTAAAAGTTTTTGTTTGTCAAATAATTGTATTGACAATATAATATTTTTATAATTAATAATATAATATATTTATATTTTTCTTGTGATAAATAAGTTAATAATTAAATATTTATTTTGCTCAATAAATCAAACATAATATAAAAAGTTCAACAACATATGAAGTTTTCCATGTAAAATAATTTAGAAAAATCACCAATATAAGAAGTTATTCATTTTAATTCTCTTTGAGATTTTAACAATAAGTATTTAATTTTTTAAATAATAATAAAACAATAAAAGAAAAAGATAAAACTATAATTTTTTATTTTTATTGAAATATATATATTATTATTAAATTTATAATACTAATTTAATTACAATTATTTATTTAATAATGCTTTATTTACTGGAAAATGTGTAATTTTTTTTGAAATAACTTGAAAATGTGTAATTAGACAATAATAAGTAAAAATAAATTTTAGTTATTATTAATATATTAATTTTAATTCTTAAATTAATTAATAAAAATAAATATTAATTTTTTAAAGTTATTATTTAATTGTACCATTTAACCTATAAATTAGAGACTAGTGAGTTCTTAAAAGTTATGTTCAACTTGAATTTAGATAATTTCTTAATTTTTTTTTATGAGATTGAGCTCATTAACAAGCTTATAAATATTAAAATATTCAAAATTTTAAGTTAGATTTATTATTGTCCACAAAAATTGAGAATAATTTAATTTTTTAAAATGAAAAATATTATAAATCTAGTTAAAATTAATGACTTATATGTTATCAATAATCACATTAAAAGAGTGAGTGTCTTCTCTTTTTAAAAAGAGAGAAAATTTTCTTCTAACATTCATATAAATAATATAAGAGTTTTATTCCATATTTTTAGTTTTTTTAATTTGTTGTAATATTATATTTTGATACTTATATCTTTAAATTTAAATTTTACTTATATATTTGCACTATTATTATGTAAATTTTAATAATATTTATTTTGAAACTATGAATTTTAAAGTTTAAAATTGTTTGATTAAAAATTTTTTTCACATATAGATATTTATAAACAAATTCTAAACGAATTTTAAAGTAAATTTTTTGCAAACGTTATATAAATACGTTGGCGGATATTATTGAGATAATTCTCGTGTTAACGGTTATTTATATTTATATTATGAGAATAAAGCTCACCCGGGATTGCTACAGTACAATCATGCTGTGGTAATTTTGCAATTTTGAGTAAATTGCTGGCTTCGGCGTCATTTGGTGTTCAAGCAATGCTGTAGGGCTACTTTGGGAAATTGACAACTCACCTGCCGTTGCCTAGCCCTGGCTCTCCGACAAAAACGACGTCGAATACACGAGGGGTATTTGTATAATTTGATTTAATCTTGGTACTCGCGTAATTGAGCAACAACAGTTGGTGTTTCCCTAACCCAAACACAATGCTTTCCATTTCTCCATTCCTCAGCCCCTCTACTCTCCCTTCTCCTGCTCTGCTCCTCCTCTTTTCGTCTTCATCTCTCTCGATTTCCTAAATTGGTTGAAATAACTTATTTCTGATATGGATGGCATTTCAGCTCAGCAGTATTACGGATAAGAGAACGACTCTTGTTATCGGGCGTAGTGGGTAATCGATCGACCAATTTGAAGTGTTTGACAGTCTACCGAACACCATCTTCTATTTTTCCAGGTTCATGCTTCCATCTTTATATCAAAAAGCTTCAAACCTTTCGGAATTTCTTCTGTTTTTCCATGTTTATGATTCCATTTTTATGCCAAAAAGCTTCAAATCTTTCGGAATTTCAAAGCTTCTATTTTTTTTATTCATTATATTGCTTTGAATTTGGGGTGTTATTAAGGATCCATATCTAGCTGTAATTCCGTCCAAGTAACCTTTTTAGACCTTCTGTTTCAGTATCCATGAATAATGTTTTTGATCTACTGTCTTGGATGCTTAATGGAATTAATGTAGGTCTTCAGGCAATGGAAGTGCAGAAATGGAGACTACGTTAGATATGATAAAACCAGTTGGATTGTTGGGTAACTATACTGAAACGATAAAAAAGGTTATTGAGGAATCTGGTTTCAGCATCTCTCGAGAAATGATCACTCATCTGATGAACACCGTGCTTCTACCTTTTATGCTGAGCACTCTTCAAAAAGCTTCTTTTCAAGCCTTATCAAATACATGATGAGGTAGCTTCCCATTTATTTAAGTTATTACTGTTTTAGATTTAATTCAATTAAATTTGGAGTTATAGTGTTGGCCTTTAACTTAATTGCCTTAGTTGCTCAAAATTTGTTACCTCCTATCATGAAGATACGGAGGAAGACATCTTTTGACATTGTAAATGTTTGCTGCAATGAACGTTCATAGGCACTGCTTGGAGACTCTCTTTTTTGTCCTCCTATCCAATCCCTATAGGTTTACATTTTTTATTCTTTTTCCTTCATTTTATTACTTTGATTTGTAATGATTAGTTTAAGAATTTGCAAATCAAGTAGCTGGCTGGTGTTTGTGAATCATTAAAGAATATAGATTAATCAATCAGGTGATGATTGCTTAAAATAGTATAAAAATTAATAGTTGTCGTTGAAGTTTGATGCCCATCATCAAGTTGTTCTTAATGCAACTCATGTGCAGTTCATTTTTGCTTTTTTTTTTTTTTTTTTTTTGAAGAATTGTAATTTGATCTGTAAATGAAATTATAATTACAGGCATGCTTTGGGTAGTTCATTGCCAGCTAATGGATTCGGTTCATCCAGGGATGGTGCAGATGCACAAGGTGAATTTCGATGCCAAAAATGAATACGGAATGATCCAAAATTATAAGGTCCTTTAAGATGTCTTCAACAACCTTAAGATCACTAAGGTTTCTCTTTAAATTTCTGCTCTCTCTCTCTCTCTCTCTCTCTCTTTTTTAGTTTCTGTTATTATTATTATTATTTTTAAAAAAGTACTGATTTTGTTTTTGTTTTTTTGGGTTTATATCATATATAAGTGAGTAACCTTATAAAAGGAAGGCCGCTTGATAACTTGGAGTTTGTGAAGTAGATAAAGTCTACTCCACTCCATATTTGTTCCAAGTGCCCGTCAAGGATGAAATATTAGCTAGTTTGTCACTAGGTTTGTTTTCCTCCTCTTTTTTCCTGTTGATTTTGAAATCTGTTAATTTCTATTATTCAGCAAGTAAAATATGATTTTGAATGAAGCTTCGAAATGTTTCAATTAGTTTTTTAATCTAATCAGGATAAATATTATTAATTTAAGGTCATTTAAATTCAATTTTCAAACAAAAAAAGAAATGACAAATATTTTATGATTTTTCTCATTTAGACATTTTCCTAATTAGACAAAGAGAAATCTAGACATTTTCGGATGCTATCTTCAAATATATTTATAGATAAATTTATTCATGTTCATAGTCTGTTTTGAGAGTTTATGTTCAGGGGATTCCAATTAGAATGCCAAAACATCATGATATAGGATATTAATGTAGAAGTAATTGTGTGTTGCATGTTACTCACTTTAACCCATTACAAGTTTCGAATATTTGTTCTACATTCTAATATTTGCTTCTTTTTAAACTTACATTTTGATGAAGTTAGCTCTGAAAATTAATGTATATGATCATTTATATTTCATATTATATTTCATTGTCCACAGCAATTATGCTTCAGCTATCCAATTTCTTTAGGATTTATATGGGGTTTCAGGTGGGTTTTTTCACTGCAGATAGCCTATTTGGTGTGCACTTTCCTGTATTTTTGTTTTATCTTGCTGATTCAGTATTTATTTTTTAAAATTGGTATTTTAATTCATGTAGTATTTTAATATGATTTTCAGTTGTATTTAGAACTGAATTACTATACAGGTTATTACTTTTTATGTGTTATAGTGGAATGTTCAAGTCTTAAATCTGAATTTGTGCTCGGGCTTCTTTTTTCTTTTTATGTACTAATAATTGTACATAAAAATGCTGAAAAACTGTATTATAGTAGAATGTTTTCAAAGAGACAGAGACAATGAGGGAGATAACCCATAGGAGTATCTAATAGAGTGAAAATTAGGTAATGAAACTCATATTAGCAGTGCAGCAAACCTGAATGTGGTAGACAGATTGTGATTGAATGAACTAACTAATATTTTGTTTGGCAACTAGCAGGACATGAAGAGATATAGGATGAGGTTATGCATACATAATATATAACTAGCCTGTTATATATTTTTAATAAAATTGATTTTTTAGGTGTAAATTTTTTTGTATTATGTATTTTTAATGGGAGGTGCTATTCAACCATCTGCTCATTATGCTTTTGTTTTTGTAGTCTTGATTTGCTTTAATTTACGAAATTCCTATGTTTCAATTGTGATTCTGAGTGTTATGACTTAAAGTTTTTCTTTGCTTTGATGACTTAAAGACATATGTTTGCTTGAATTGATTACTGGGTATTCCTAGAACAAATTTTTTGAAGATATTAGGCTTTGATTTTCGTATGCTCTGCAATTTAGGCATTCCACTGTGTTATTTACCATTTGTGCCACTTTAGAACTACAAATGCTGCGCATGGGCATATTTATTGTCTGTTGCATTCGTGTTATATTCGCATATTCTGTAATAATGTGTACTGTTCAGTCCTTTGATGGAATATTTAAGTAGGTTCTTTTTGGTAATTTTAGACGAGTGTGACTTTCCATTTCTTTCTTCTGCATTTTGATGTTTAGAGTTTGGTGCAAATGTGTTTTGGCTGCATTTGTTTAACTCGGTCTAATTGCAGGTTAGGGCTGATTGAGAATGTCAGGAGGCACCTATGCCTTCCAGGGCACCATCCAGATCCTGTTGCAGATGTTGCCGTTAGTAGAGAAACATCTAAACAGATGTTCAGATGCTCGAAAGGTTAATGATTAGACAAATGCTTTAGGGGAATGTGAGGCTACGATTGCTGCTGGAGTTGACTATTCTCCTCAGGCATAAGTTGTAGTATATGCAATTTACATGTAAAATTTGCGAAACTATTGTAGGAAGGAAAATTATCTAATGGTTGGAGTGGTTCAATTTGAATTCTGCAGCTCTTTATGTGTAGAGCAGAAGCTCTTTGGAAGCATGGACTTATGAATAATATGTTAATTTACAATTATTTCTTCATTAAAAACTAATAACAAATAGATTATTTTTACACTTTTTTTATGAATGGCGAAAAATAGGATGTTCAATGGACAACGTGATTATAAGCATATTTATATTTTAAAATTTTATTTGCTTTAAGCTTTTCGAAGAATAATGAACCTTTTTAATAAATTTACCTGTTATAGGCAACATGCATATTTAACGGTTTAATTATTATTATTTCTGCATTTCAGCTTTATATTATAATGGTTTGAAAACATTTTATTCTATTATTATTATTATATTTATTCTTTTACATTTAATTATAGTCTTATATTCCAGTATTGCTGCAATTTGTACATAAATTGTATGGATTCTGTTAAATAATGGAAACTAAATGATTATAATCCGCATCGAGCGCGGGTTGATTTACTTACTATTTAGTATTTATATTTATACTATAATTTCGTGGTTTTGCCAATTTCTGGGCCGCAAAGTCATCTTGATCCTGCCATAGTGTAATGTGAGAAATGGCGACGCTTTAGTTTATTGGTTTCTGGATTGTTTTGTCTTTTTTGTGATTTCACGCAAATTCCTGGGCAGCTAAACTATCTTGCTCTTCCCATGATCCGGCGTGAACATGGCAGCGTTTCTCTGTTCATCAGCTTGGAGGTAATTTTTGTCTTTATTGCCTGCAATGGTGTTCAATGCAAAACGATACCGCATGAATAGCCAGCTGCCGGCTTTTTGTGTTTTCGTGGGCCCGTTTGTGTTCTTATTTTTTAAAAGACAATTTTTAGACTTTCCAGAGTTTTTCTTGAGGTCATCTAAACGATGCCGTGGCCCCAAGGCAAAGAACACCTGTTACAATTAAAAAACGACGCCGTTTTTTATTTTTAAATTTTTTTTAAAAGAACTATATAAGTTGGGTTTCCAAGCTGCCCGCTTCGTGTTTTCGTGCGCCTGTCTTGGTCTTATTTTTAAAAAAGATAATTATTTGGACTTTCCTGGGTTTTGCCTGGATCCATCTAAACGATGTCGTCGCCCCCTACGGCAAAGAACTCCTGTTATCCCAAGAAACGACTCCATTTTCTTTTTTATTCCTTTATTTTATTTTATTTTTTAAAAAAACTGCATAAGTGGGGTTTCCGGAGGGGAGACGGCAAGTGGCCTGATTTTTCTTATTTTATGTTTTACAAGCTGATATTACTGTGGGTTCCCGATGATGGATTTATCTTCCCGATTTTTTTCCCTTTTAGAATTTGCTTATTCATTCTCAAGTTTAAACACTCACTATTCTCATTTCAATTTTTTTTTTTCATATTGGTTATTGACACACCAGCAAAAAACAAACTTAGAAGTTTATACGCGAACCAAGTAATAAATTTGTCTTCCTCATTTTTTGTTCTTTTAGCATTGCTCATTCCTTATCAAGTTTTAACAATCAGTATTTTTATTTCTCTTTTTTCAGGTTGGCTATTGACACGCCAGGAAAAAAATAAACTTAAATGTTTCTATTTTTGGTGTTGCTTCTTATGTTATTTATGAACATTAAACTCCTACATTGTACTATATATTCAATAATTGGGTAAATTTCACTTATTGTCCTTCAGTTTTAACTCGTCACACTTAATTATCTCTAAATGAAAAATTATAATGCAAACATCTCTCAATTTAGATTAAATTGCTTGAAAAATAATGTGGCAACAGAGGGTCATTTTTTAATTAAAAAAAACCATACATTTATTTTAAAAAGCTTATCTTTTTTTTTTGTTCTCTCTCCGCAAAATGCTCCCACTATTTCCTCGTTGCTCCATCCTTCTTCTTCATTCTCAATATCTAAAAAAATCCTCATCAATATTGCAAACAATTTGCTTATAAAGGGTAAATTTTTGGCTTTTCTCCCACACTTTTCATCTTCTCAAACATCTTCAGTGCCTGCTCATTCTCCCTACAAGGCACATACCCTGCAACCATAGTATTCCAAGTCACAACATCCCTTTTAAGAACTTCATCAAAGAGTCTCCTCGCACACTCCATCTCCAAAGCAACCAAATCGTTCACCTACATAGAATCAAAAAGCTCTCTCGTTGTTTTCAACTTCTCTCTTCTCGCATATCCTGCAATCAAAGCAAATCAAGAAACAATATCCCTTTTTGCTGAATCATAAAAAATGACACTAGTAATCCCCAAATCCCCACAATTAGCATGACAATAGAAAAGGAAATTCCTCGCAAAAGTGTTTTCTTGAAACCCACAATTGATAACTTTCCCATGAACACAAAAACCAATCCTTTTTCCATTGAAGCCTAGTGCAAGCCTTGAGCAAGAATGAAAAATGTGAATTTATCAGGCCTTTCCATCTGGGTATAAAGTGAAATTGCTCTTAAAGGGTTTTGACTCTGAGCTAAGCCTCTCATCATTGTGTTCCACATGAATGTGTCCGATTCATAAATTTGAACGGACAATTGGTGGGCATAGTCGATGGTGTCAGAAATAGCAAGAACACTAGCAAATACGAGCTCTCTAAAGGTGTTTGAACTTGAATTGAAATCTTTAATGATAAAGAAAGCGTGGAGTTGTTTTAAAGAGCGAAGATTCGTGCAGTTTTGCCATAGGGCTGACTGTTGCTGACGATTGATTCTCACGTCGTTAGTTCTCTTCTTTATCATCACATGAAACTCAGCTTTTTATAGCTCTCTCTCTCTCTCTAAACTCTCTAAGATAGATCGTTACCTAAGCTTTTTAAGGGAGAGTGAATCTAGATCAATCTGCTTGCAGAGATTGAAAACAAGTCTACCGGAGATTGCTACTCATTAATGGTGGACATGAGGAAGGAAATTCGGGTTTCGAATGGGGCAGGGTCTTTGCCAAGAATAGCGGCATCTTCAGTTGCTAGAGAGAAAATAAAAAAGGGATAAAGTCATGTGTATGACGTTTTTAATTAAAAAATGACTCTAGGTGCCATGTCATCTTTTAGGCAATTTAATCTGAGTTGAGAAATTTTTGCATTATAATTTTTTATTTAGAAATAAATAAGTGCGTCAGATAAAATTGAGAGACAATTTGTAAAATTTACACTTCAATAACAATAACTTATATCATTTGCGAATGCCCATTATATTTTAAATGGTTATTTCTTTTCTCCGCTTGCGATGCGTGAAATACCTATATATTTTTTTTTGCCCGCAGCAAAGCACAGGTAACCGACTAGCATTACAAGAGAATGATATCTAGATGACCAATAACTGAGAAGACAGATTTCAAACTCGAAGGGTATTTCAGTCATATCACCAATCACTTATGGAAATTCAACTCAACACGCACGCTATTTTTATGCGTGTAGGCAAATTGATACAGAATCCGAGAAAAACCAAGAAGCTAACAGGAAAGAAACAAACATACCTTTGTCGATGTCGATTTGCATCGCTAGGTAAGAAACTCATTTCTTCTTTTATTCTTTACTGAAAAACCTTAATCTCCCAAAGGTTTTTGCTTTATCATTCTTGTTGTGCAAATCTAAAATCTTGGCGCATTAAGTTTCCATTCTTGTACATAAACATTGAATTTCTTGATTTTGCTGTTTTTGAAAGTGTATGGTTCGGTATCAAGTTTTTTTTTTACTGTTCTGATGGTCTGATGCGTAAAGATTCAGTTGTAGGGAGTTTATTTTGATGTGGGTTTCTTGAAATTGGTGAGATTTGAGTTGGGTTTTTGTATTTTCTGGTAAAAGACTGAATTTTTACGAAAACCCATGATTGTTTGAGCTTCAAGGGAGCTGTAGTGCGCTTTGGTGGTATAGAAGTTGCGATGGTATTTTCATTGTTGAGAGGTCAAATAACTCAGCTTCAAGTAAAGCATAGATAGTCGATATTTTAGAGAGAGAAGGTGAAAGGGTTGTTTACAGATGGGGAAGCCATTGATTTTTGAAATTGTGGAAAAACCAGCTACTAGTTGTGTAATAGGGATATGCAGTGCCATATGGTTTTACATACAGAAGAAAAACATTGGGTACTCAGATGTGGGCTTGAGTTATGAAACTGCCATTGAAGGGCATCACTGGAGGATAATTACTTCAGCTTGTTCACATATTAGTGTTCTTCATCTGGTTTTCAATATGAGTGCATTGTGGAGTCTAGGGGTAATAGAACAGTTGGGCCACCTCGGCCTTGGTGTGATATATTATCTTCAGTACACCCTTGTGCTAGTTGTCTTATCTGGGGTGTTAGTGTTGGGAATGTACCATATATTGATACAAAGGTTCAAGGTAGACTACTTTCGAAGAGTAACAGCTGTTGGTTATTCTTGTGTTGTTTTTGGGTGGATGACAGTTCTTTCTGTGAAGCAACCCTCTTCGAAGTTGGATCTTTTTGGGTTTCTTTCGCTGCCCATCAGTTTTGCACCTTTTGAGTCGTTGATTTTTACATCAATTATTGTTCCACAAGCAAGTTTCCTTGGTCATTTGTCAGGAATTATTGTTGGGTATGCTATTGCATGGGATTTAATTAATGGGATGAACAATTTCTGGGCAATCTCAATACTGGGATGGATTCTGGTAATATTTGTGTTCAGTTTGAAGCGATCTGGTGCCTATGATTTTAACTTCCTTGAGATCGAATCTGTCACAGATCCTTCATTGCCTTCTGTACGGTTTATTGGGAATGGTAGAACATTGCAGATGAGTACATTACCATTTGAAGGTATTGAAGTTGTTTAACATCTGCTAAAGAACTTTTCCCTTAAAATGAGTTGCTTCTTGAAGAGTCCTCATAGGGTGCGAGCTGTTGTTGCCAAAGTGGTTTGTGAGGTTATCAACCAGCATCACTACCGTGTTTTGTTATTGTACTGTAGGTTCTTTCTTATCCATTTCAGATTCCTTGGTATTTTCGATCCTGAATTTTCACTTTGAATATATTGTTAAAACAAATTTCCAGAAATGATATAAATGAATTTCAGAAGACACAAAGAAACGCCTTTCTTCCTCTGTTTTTCATATGTTAGTTTTGTTGCTACTTTTCCATTTGCAATATAGAGTTGGGCTATTGTTAGATTGTACACAGGTGTTCTATCTTTTATTATGATTATTGGACGAACCATAATGCAATGAATATGTTTTGCTGTTTATATTCTTTTTTTACCTATTTGTTCCGTTGAAGATATCCTTGGAAAGTGCTCTTGATGTCATAATCAAACAAAATGCCCACTACCACTTGGGCTTGCATATATTAGACAATTTTACATGCATAAGTATTTGGATCCTAGATGAACCAGAATGATTGAAATGTCTCATGAACAAGCATGGCAATTTTTCATATATCCACTGTCCGCACAAGACATTGGTCGTTTTGCTGTCTTTCTAGAAATGGGAATATTTCTTCTCTAGAGAAAAGTTTTGAGGGGTATTTTGAGTTCTGAGTTTCAATATAATGAATTGGAAAAAAAAAGAATGAAAAGAAGAATATTGTATTAGAATGCTGTTGTTTTTTATTTGTTATTTTAAATTTGAACTTAAGTGATAAGAAGGGAAGGAAAAGATGTAAGATTCACAGCATGATACTAAAAGACATCGTTAACTTCCCATTGAGTTCCCCTTGCCTTATGCGCGAATTTGAGGTGGAGGGACTTGTTTAAAACCTGATGGCTGATGATTGATGTTGTTTATCTCAGGTTATATTTTATTGTATTGTTGTGTCACTCTTCTCTCCTTTCCTTTCCATTTTTATCTTTTTTCTTAGAGGTTATTTCTTCAACATGGAGTTGATACTGTGGGCTATATAAATGATTTATTGGTCTATTAGTTGTTTGAATGCATCTAGGTAAATATCAAAACCTGGGAAATAAAATTTAGCAAATTTAGGAAATAAGGGGCTTTGGCATTCCCTGCTTTTTCTTTATAGTTCATATTCACCATAGCATTTATGTTGTCTATGATAGTTTGGTTGTGGTTTGCTGTTTCATACTTTTGCAGATTATGATTCCTATGGTCAATGTGTTATCACTAGAAAGCATGTATTCATATCCAGTCACCAGGGTTCTATAATTCAAGCCTAGTTATGTTTGGAGTAAGTACCATGTGGATGGGACATTGCATTCAAAAACAACGTTTAAAGTCCTTTGAATTGTTGGCGTGAGAAAGTGCCTTTGAATTGTTGGCGTGAGAAGTGTGCATACTCGCAAAATAACAGAGTTACTTGGAGGACAATGAGTTTGCGTGGATTGAAATCATTCTTTTTCTGAATTAGCATTCATAATAACAGATTTTGATCATCAATGGAATGATTCATGTCACTCAAACTGATCTCATTCCCTGAGTTAATTCATTATCATGATATCATGGTTGTCCTTCTCATGTGGTCAAACCTATTGTCTGTCTTGTTCCCATGCATGTCATCTTCATGTTTATATTTTGGAATTAAACAGGATTATCTTAGTCTTGCATTTATATATTTGTGTAATTTCTCATCTTCGAAAATGTATTTTTGGAGTGAGTGAATTACTTCAGAATGTTATCTTTCTGTCTACTTGATTTCATATAGCTTTCATCCTGCTATAAGGCAAGGAAAGAAAAGATATACGGGAGCAGAAGTACTTAACATTGACAGAAGAGTAAGAATGAGAGGAAAGCAGTCTTAATTCTACTGTATATGTAAATTTCATTCAAATGAAAAATAATATATGAATTTTTATTACAATGTGAAGTAATTGAGAGAGTAAAATGTTTATTAGTTCAAATACATTATTCATATTCTTAAATTTTTTTTATTTAAATATAACATCTTTAACAAAATGAAAGAAAAAAAATGAAGATGTATTTATTTAAATTTATAAAATTGTTATTTTTTAAATTGTTTTTCATTTTAACAAAAATTTTGAATTATTTTTTATTTCACTGAAAAAAAATATAGCAGTACATCAAGGTGTCATAGTGTAACCTGAATAAAGAAAAGAGGTAAAATTACAAATAATTCAATTCAATTTAATTCAATCTACCACTGAACAAAGAGAAGCAATTATCTACCTATAAATAATAATTAAATAAAATACTACCAAAATAATAATCCTATAATGGATGTTAGAGCCTTCTTTCATCTCCCCATTTTTTCAGTGATGTAAAAAGTACACTGTTAATCGATTAGCTAAAATTGAATATTATTATTAGCCAGCATGGGAGATATGTGGTCCTTACGACTAAATACATATTAGATAATTTCGATTATAATTTAATATATTATTTATAATATTTAAAAATATTAATGAAATAAAATATTTATATAAATATATAATTAAATAAATACTATTTGTTTTTTAAAATAAATAATATATAAAAACTATTTAATAGTCATATTTTTGAATCATTTATTTTGTAATTTTTTAATAATATTTTTAATTTCGTTTATAGTTATTTTTAATTAGATAGTTGTTATATGAAAATTTTAATTATTTATGTGTCAAATAATTAGTTTAACAAATGTCAAATTTTTATCTTAAATAAGCAATTAGCTAACAAACGACAATCACTTATTTAAAAATGAATATGAGATCAAAATTAATTATATACTAATCATAAATTCATGTGTTGCATGACATAATTATAATAATAAAGTTTAAATAAATTAATATTTGATTTTTATTAAATAATTAGTTAATTAATTGAATAATTAAAATTTATATAATAATTAAAAATTAATATTATTTATAATATATTATTATTGTATAAAAGTTATTAGTTCATTAGATTTTTAAATAAATAAAACAGTAAAAATAAAAATTATAATTAAAATAGCATAATAAGTTTTGAGAATAATATAATTATTTCATAGAAAATATTTTTTTTTTCTTTTATTGGGTACTTTTCTCTTTAATTTTTTCTTATGGCATAGAAAATTAAATACTTATTATTGTTAAACCTCTTAAATAATTTTTATATGAAAAGTTTTTTATATTGTTAAATTTTTATATTATTTTTATTAGTCAAATAAATTAAATATTTAATTATTCACTTATTTATCACATAAAAAAATATTATATTATTATTTATTAAAAATATTATGTTGCCAATATAATTGTTTGACAAATAGTAAATACTCATCTAAAATTAATTAAGTAAAAAATATCTATTTTTAAAATAGATAAAATATGGAAAATTATTTTTTAACTTTATATTTTTAGTTGCTTAGTTTACATTTTCTTTTAATGATTTATTATTTCTACTTACAGTTATTTTTAATTATGTAGGTTTATACAAAAATTTTGATCGCTTATGTGTGGAATATTTAATTTGATATATGCTAAATTTTTATTTTAAATAAATAGTTAATTAACAAATGACCATCACTCATATAAGATTAAATTTGAGCCCAAAAGTAATATACACTTTGCATGATTATAATATAATATATTGTTTAAAATATATTTAAAAATATTAATAAAATAAAATTAATTATTCATACAAAATATGTGATTAAATAAATTATTTTAAAAATAATATATAAAATTATTTTTTAGTCTTATATTTTTAGTTATTTATTTTATAATTTCTTTTAGTGATTACGTATTTTCATAGTCATTTTGAATTAGGCAGTTTTATATAAAAATTCTGATCGCTTATGTGTCAAATAGTTAGTATGACAAATATTAAATTTTTGTTTCAAATGAATAGTCCATTAGTAAACAATAATCGCTTATCTAAAATTGAATTTGATACCAAAATTAATTATATATATTGACAATAGGAAAGATTTTGATAAAAATTTTGATTTTTGAGGGCTTTCTTAGCAAGAGAATGATGTGAACCTTATAAATAATATTTTAAGATCCAATACAAGTATTGTGAAATTAAATCCAAGTTTTTAGAATATGCTAAAATATGTTTAAGTTAAAGACTATAACCCAATGTCTATAAAGAGACAAGAATAAAAAATACAAGAAAATGATAGATGCTACACTTAAGAAATAAGTGAGAAAGGTCAGTGATAAGTCAATTAGAATGCTACAAGTTACTAACTTAATAAGTTCCTAAAGTTCCTAAAAGAATCAAGAAAGAAATTTTCACAATTGAGAGAAAAATATAATATTATGGATGATGAATTAGCCATTTGGACAACCATATTTATACTAGTTTCAATACATAAAATCCTATTTAGAATGGGAAATGATCTGAGTTAGCTTTCCAAGTAGAATTCTAATTGGAAAAGGAAAACTAGTTCAAACTAACTAGGGAACAAGAATCCTAGTCAAAATAGGAAAATAAGTAATAATCCTAGTTAGAAACAAAGAAAACAAAAATTCCCATACAGAAGAAGTGAAATTCAACTAAAATCATAAAGAAAAACCTAATAAGCATGAGCCTTCAATAGATGCGCAATTCGACCTAAAAAATAAGATATAACGCCTTTTCTCTCCTTGTAAGCTCTTGGTCTATTCTTTATACGTTAGACAACTCTTTAACTTGGATAAATATGTATGAGTTTTAAATCTCTGTCCTTGCAAATTCCTAAACTTAAATGATGTCATATCTTTTGAACTAGCGTTCATAAGGCAATTTGTACAAATAAAGCAGCTCATTCAAATAAATGCAACTTACATCTTCATGACTTCTATGAGCGAATAAAAGATCTTTTGAAGCTTGGTGGTCCCTTTTAAAGCTTTAGTAGGTCTTCTTGATGGCTTTTATCATTCTTTACAACTTTAAACTTGCTCCTATGTTGGTATCATCAAATAATCCTTTCATGTTCCTCTGTGTATTTTTCCTGTATTTAAAACAATATTAATAGAGCTTTTTCAAATTGACAATAAGTTGCATAATTGGTCAATTCTAAAATAAGATAATACTAATTGGTTTAATTGATTTTGTTTATGATATTAAACAAATTGAACAAAATGTTTTACTAAATCATGCTCATGAAAGTATTCGATTATTTTCTTCTATCATTACTTCAAAAGTAAAGAAAAATGTAACTATTTACATATGGGTATGATTCAAGTTATTGCTAAATCTTTAATCAAGCTTAGTTTAGATAATCTTGTTTGCCTATGTTTTGTGTGATGCATGAGATCTAAATTTTTTAAATTATAGTATCTATTATTGAATAAGTCTTGCTAATAGTTTTATTTAATTATTATCATAATTTCTCTACATCTTTATTTTATCCTAAAACTTTAGATGTTAAACTCATAAAAGTAAGTTCTTAAAACCATACAATATAGCTAGTCACACTTATTGAGAATGCTTCTACAACTTCAAGAAATATAGAACATTTAAATGGTTCTATTTAAATAGGATTTATTCCCACAAATATTGATACTTCAAGATTTACAAATTCTCAAAGTAATACAAATCTAGAATCTCTATTCAATCTATGTTCATTTGCCAAGCATCAATTAATTAATACTAAGAAATAAATCATAGATTTGATCAATTATCTTGACTTGTCTCCTTCTAAATCTCAGATGATAGGTTTTTTCAGTTAATATGATTATAGAAGGTTCTACAAATAAAAAGTTTATATAAAGAGAAAAATAAGTTTACTGATAATTTTGATAATTATGAATGTAAATACAAACTTTTTATTATAATTATATGAATAATTAATAAAATCAATATGTTTTTTTCCTATGGTTTTCAATATATTGTATCCAAAATAACATATATTATCCTTTTGATGATCTGTTTATAAATGAAAGAACTACTAAATCTTATGTAACCACTACTAGTAATATACTTTTTTTTTAAATATATCCATCCTTCTTTAAAAGAAGTTAAACTTTTTGTTTACAAATATTATGTTATTACTTCTTATTTCAGAATGATTAATGTTTATAGGAATAAAAAAAAAAAAAAAACTATATCCACTTTAAGATAATAAGAATCTATAGTCTCAAGATAATTATACTAATCAAACTTCTCATATTATTACTTCTCAATTAGATAGGATTGAACTTGTAAATTTTTTAAACTCTCTTTTACATAAATCTTTTGATGGAGTAGTTCCAATAAATCTTTATTTCAATTCTTTGAAATTTCCTATCAGTATGGAATTAAATTAAATCGAAATGATGGTTTCTTTACTTAAAATCTAAGAAAAATGCTATCAATTGAGCTTATTAAATTCCTCATCAATACCTCATATAACTATATTAAGACGATATGAAATTAAACAAATTAAAACATAGTTTCAAAATGATAATGAATTTTCCATTCAAAATATCTATTAAATTTTCTAAATAAGGAAGATCATCTTTGTCATCATCCAGTTTAGGGGTAAAAGATCGATGCTAGAAAAATAGTAAGCATATTACTACTATAGTTCATAATAAGCCTAATGAAAATCCGCACTTACATATATAACATAAGTTATTATCTCAACATCATCAATAACATAGTATAAGTAAACTTAAATCTGACATCAA
Source organism: Omphalea diandra (assembly GCA_949677035.1). NCBI lineage: Eukaryota > Viridiplantae > Streptophyta > Magnoliopsida > Malpighiales > Euphorbiaceae > Omphalea > Omphalea diandra. The sequence goes on along the minus strand of CATIWR010221849.1, from coordinate 47,161 downwards.
GATATTCTCAATACATATATAGATAAGTAAATATATGTAGATAAGTAAATATTCCATGACTTGTGTTATGCTTTGTATATAAAACGTTGGGTAACACTATGACGAATCAAAATAATATATAAACATTGAAAATACAATCATATAAAGAAATATACATAATCAGAGGTTGTTTGATTTTAAAGCTACCAAGAAACTGACATTAAGAATTAATTAAATAAAGGTGAGTGTTCAACTCAAAAAGTAATCATATATTAATATAATACCTTAATTACTTTGAGGAATACAAGCATGTATTATGATAGAAATATATGCTTAATCAATTAGATAGTTATAAACCAATCAGTGAAATTCATTAACCTCTACATAGTTGGTGGTTACCCTAAGAGATATATCCTTTTGTAGACCAACCTTTCTACTAGCTCTCTTATCTGACTTAGAGAGACATTTCTAGACCACAAATAATGACCAAAGAGCAAAGCCTCTATTGGTTTCTTTTATTTTCTTATATAATTGAAAAATAAAGCATCCTTTGGTTTTACGTGCCTATATATAGTAACCGTGTATATCATGACATGTCCTAATTGTATCAAATAATAACAAATCTTATATCCCTAAGTGATGCACATCATCCTACTCTATCATGCACAACACAAGTATATAATGCATATCAGTAATTCCCATAACTAATGACAAATAATATGCCAAGCTCAAAGTATTCATGTATTCATTAATGCAATATATATGGACATATAGTAATGTTGTGTTGTATGGATGATAGAAAGAAGTGAAGTGATGCAATGTTATATCAAAATATAATTACTCATAAACTCAATGAAATCACAACCCCTCAAAAATTTGGAGCTATTAAAGGTAGAGCTAGATGATCTAAAATAAACTTTTATCAATAATATAAAAGAAGCAAGTTTTTCTTCTAAATTCTCTAAGAATCTATTTAGAGAGGGAGGTTTAGGCTTAAGGGATTTAGATTTGAAATTTCAAATATATTGTTTAGATGGCTAATAAGTTAGGATTTGGATTTCAGCCTAAATTCACGTGTGGATTTAAGTTTTAAAATTTATACGTTCAAACGAACACTTAAAGTTTGGAATTTTAAATTATCCATTATATTAGTCTTTTTTTTTTTTTTTTTATATTTATCCATTTATCACAACCACTTTTTGCATAACCATTAGCCCTTGTGGCCTTACTCGCCACTAGCCAACACCTTGCATCCAACCTCTAGCCATTACCAATTTCAAGTTTTTATAGAATTCAAGATGTGTTTTTTTATTATTATTATTGTTGATGTATTAATAAATGGAGTTAATGACCTTGAATGTAAATTTTCTATTGAAAGACTAATTTTGAATTGAAATATCTTATGATAAATTACTATATTGAGCTTTGCATTTTACTTGTTTATGATTATGCGTAGTTGATCCTTAAATTTGCAACTTTATCATTGTTTTGAATTAACATATTCCTAGGAAAGTTCAGTCATTGTATGAAGAGGTAATGATCTTATTATATCTAAGATGGTAGTGGTTCTATTGGCTTATAGGCTATTGAATGCTCTCTCACAAGTATTCAATCGCCATATGATCTCCCATTAGTAAGTAAAATCACATGTTTGGCCCAATTAGTCTTTGGTTTTGTTAACAGTGACCAAATGCAACAATTGCTAGCTATTATAATGAGAGTTGCTTGTATGTCAATTGTCACTATGTAAATTTTCCAATATAGCTTAGAATTTCATGAAAATTCTTAGGTTGTTTCTAATTTTGCTTTTAAATACTGCACATCTAATCATTACTTCTAGCTTTCAAACAACTAAAATATTCTTAGTAATAAATCATACATGGTGCTAGACCTCGTAAATTTAGCCTTAATCGATAAGAAAATTTCATTTGGCCAAAAGTCCTAAAGTTTACATAAATGATTAATTTTAGCCTTTTTCTAATTTACCCATCTTTTAGTCTTAACCCTTAAGATTTAGTATAAAGTTTAGTAATAAACTTAATCAAAAGAAAGGCTTTAGCTTCCAATGATCATAAAAATGCTTCTTTTTTTTTTTTTATTTCCCTTATTCAAGTACTTTGTAAGGATTTTGCTTCTATTAACTGCAAGAATTTTTTTTTTTCATCATGAATAAATGTGTTTACATATTTTAAGAAGATTTAGCCTTTCAAATTTTTGTAACACAAAAATTTTGTTATAATAATAATAAATATAATAATATTTCAATGTGTTATATATATATATATATATATATATATATATATATTATTAACTATGACTTACTTTGCTGACTTATTTGGATACCTGAATGCTTCTAATGAAAGTTCAAGCAAATTGAACTTTCTAAAATAAATTGAAGTGTGAAAACCATGAAATGACTTTAGTAATTAGTATATGTATTACATCAAATTATTTTAACTTTCAATATTAATTTCTATTTTTCAATATCATCCAAGCCTCTAGTCCCATGATTTTATGTGATAAAAGTTATTTATTATCTTGATGGTATTCTTGTATCTTAGGTGAGAATGAAAAAGAGAGTTAGAGGGCCCATATTATCTTCTCAATCTTGATTTTATGTATCATGGAATTAGAAAATGGATAGTATCTTAACTTATATCTTAATAGATCAAGCAAATCAAGCAAATAAAGTTTATACAAATTGGAAAGTTCAAGCTTATCAAGTAGTTATAAATAATTTGAATGCAACATGAGGAATTAATATTGCAAGAGATGATGTCAAGAGTCATCGTAAGAATTGACATGATGCCAAATCTCAATTATTTAAAAGCAAACTAGTCTTACTTAAGATGATGAGAAGAAAATGATAGTAATCCTAATTAATAATCAAAGTATCTCTCATTATTTATAGCATGTTATTTGATATTTCAATAAATATTATTACATTAGATGATGAGAAGAAAATGATAGTAATTCTAATAGATAATTAGAGTATCTCTCGTTATTTGCAGCATGTTATTTGATATTTTAATCAATATTATTACATCAACATATCTTGATCTTTTATTTACAATGCCTTTGATAATTCATTTGTAATTTCTAAAATAGATTTCATCAAGTGCAAAGTAAACATAAAATAAAAAAATGTGTATGAATTCTACTAAAGCATAAGCCTCGACTTTTTACTTCGAATTCAAATCATCCTCAATAATGTTTTCAAGTACCTCTGCATAGATGAAAACATAAACTCAAAAAGCGTATTATAATGTGAACCCCATCATATCACTTGCTTAATTAAGATGAGTTTCATAGTTCAATCCTCGTCCATTTGTAAGTTCACCATACTTGAGAAATTTTTAGCAAATAGACTATCTCAAAAAATATCTCGACACTTACAAAATGCTTTATCAATATTCAATAAATTACCCAAAATGTTAAAAGAGATGTAATGTGAATGTCATTTTTTACTATAACAACAAACATCAATTGAAATTGATGACTAAATGATGGACATAATATATAAATTCATTCTCTTTGATTATCAAACTCATTAATGGGTGTCGAATCCAAAAAAAAAATTCCTACTCCAAAAAAGTTGTATATATTGGTAAATAGGTTGTTTATAAGGATTCATAGATTTAAATTTCTTTCAAAAAACATAACAAGAAAATAAATAAAATGGGGGGAGGGGTTTGTGAATTCAAGGTCGCAAATAAATCAAGAATAATAAGAAAATAAAGCTAAGAGTGATAGGTACCAAAGAGTAGGTAATATTTTCAAAAGGAATGAGATGCCCTTGAATTCCATGATTGAAGCAAAACTTTCTGATGTTTGGGGTGTAGACTTTATGGAACCCTTCCCAAAATCTTTTAGAAAGAAATATATTTTGGTGGTGATATATTATGTCTCTAAGTGGGTGAAAGCCATGGCAACACTTACCAATGATGCTAAAGTGGTAATCCAATTCCTAAGGAAACATATCTTCATAACCTGACAGGTTTCACATGCAATCATAAGTGATGATGGGTCACATTTTTGGAACAAAAAATTTGAGTCTTTGCTAAAGAAGTATGGGGTCAATCATAAGATATTTACGCCTTACCATCCTCAAACAAGTGGACAAGTGGAGGTATCTAATAGGGCAACCAAGCAAATTTTAGAAAAGACCGTCAATTCTTCGAAGAAAGATTGGTCTTTGAAGCTCCTTGATGCACTTTGGGCATGCTTATAAGATGCCAATTGGTACCGCTCCCTATCGCTTAGTATTTGGGAAAGCACACGACCACGTGACACAACCGTACATCCCTTTCCTTCATTCAACCACTCTTCTCTATTGATTGTCTTTCAATATTACAAGTTTTAGTTTTAATTTATCATTTACAATTTCCACTATCATTTATTATTAATTTTCTCGAAAATATAAGGCACAAGATAATTAGTACTTAAACTCGATCCTTATGAGAATGATATCCGTACTCACAAGTATACTTTATTACTTCTGACCTGTGCACTTATAGCTTAAGGGTTTCTTTTATATAGCATACACTCGTCATCAATCCCATACATGCATATGGACAAGCTTATCCCTTTGATATTAATTATAGTCCACCTAATTACCTTTTTACAATCCTTAAGCACTCGAATTAGCCTTTCTTCCTCTAAAGCATTAAGCTTATAAGAGATGTTCATAAGAAGTGTCTCACTATCTCCTAAAAAACACATACTTTAGATGGCTTAGCAATGGCTTAGCTCCAAATTTAATGGTTACAAAATAGATGGAAGAAGTTTTTCATGTGATGAAGATAATCCAATATGAGACATATTATAAGGTAAAACTTTTATAGAATTTAATTCATCAATAGTGTCCTATAGCGTAGAATTTAGCTGCAACTCCATTTCATCTTCTTATAGTCTTTGAAGTCCTAAACTATTATTTAATGCAATCACCAATGCATCTTCAATATCCAAGTTAAAAAAAAACCTACACTAAAGGGTTAGTAACATCCATGGAAAAAACTGAATGCACATACATTTATGTTAAATACAATTTCTCCATTAAATTCCATAGTGAGAGTTCCTTTATACACATCTATTTTAGTCATAGTTGTTTTAAGGAATGGTCTTATTGACAAGATTGGAGCTAAAATAGAAGAATCATTTTTTGTCATATCTTGCATATAAAAATCAGTAGAAAAAACCAAATTATTGACTTGTACTAAAACATCTTCCAAGACTCCATCTAGATATGCATTAGATCTATCAATAAGTTGTATTATCATACCCATTTCTTATAATGAACTAAAAATTAAGGAAGAATAAAAAGAATGGGGCATGATGTTAATTGAAGCTTACCCTTACATCACCAATTTTGCAAGGAATAGTGAAAATACTTAGGTCTTTACACATAGGGTTAGTTTCTTTTGGTGAACAGTTGAAACATTCTCCCTATATGAACTCTTTCATTTCCTTTTAACTTCCTCTTATTAGTGCATAAATCCTTAAGAAATTTTGCATTTTGAGGTATTTGTTTAATTACATTAAGTAATGGAATGTTTATCTCAACCTTGTAAAATGTCTCCAAGATGTCTATCTTTTATTCTTCCTTATTGGATTTTGCAAAATAGCAAGGAAAATGATGAGTTGTCACCACAGTTTAGGGTTAATCATTGCTTGGTTGAACTTCTTGAGTTTGTGGTATCAACTCCTCTTCCTCAATTTCATCTTTTACATATTTAGACACTCCTTTGCTCGGCTTCTTCAACTATTTCCCACTTCTTATAGTGATTGCACTAGCATTTTACCTTGGGTTTACCTTAAATTGTGAAGGTAACTTTCTTGACACTTGAGACTCTAAATAGCTCATAATGGTTGTCCATAAGCTCATTTGGTTCTCTAAATTTTGAATGTTTGTCTTAGCCTCCCATTGAAATTTTTGTGTGTTAGTTGTAAGTGATTTAATAATTTCTTCCAAAGAAATACTTGATTTGGAATTTAAATGTGGTGGAGCTGATTGCTTAGGTTGATATTGTTGTTGGAAATCAAAAGGCCTAACTCCATAGCTAAGATTAAGATGATCCCTCCATCCAATATTATAATGATATGAATATGGATCATATCTCCTTTAAGGTATGCTCGGTTATCCTCCAACAATATTAGCTCATTCAACATGTTCTTCTTCAAGTATAGGGCACATACACGTTGGATGACTTGTATTAAAAAATGTCATAACTCTTCTTTTATGTTTTGTTTCCTATAACCAACTTTTCCACAAGAGAGGTAAGATTATCTAAATGTTGTTCAATAGTAGAAGTGCTTACCTCATTCACCTTCCTTGGAGTGGGATCTTGCCTATTGCTAAATTATTGAGCATTGGCAACCATGTTTAAGATCAATTCATTTGCTTTAGTAGGAGTTTTATTTCCCAATAGACCTCCACTAGCGACATCTATCATGGTTATTTTCATAGGTGATAAATCTTTCATAAAAATACCGGATAAAGATTTGATATGAAGTTTGGTGTTGAGGACAACTTGCATAAAGTTGTATAAACCTCTCTAATGCTCATGCAAAGTCTCTCTATGGAGTTATCTTATCCCGTAAATATCTTTCCTAATATTTATAGCTCTTGAAGTAGGAAAATACTTCTTAAGAAATTGCTTTTTAAATTCATCCATGTCATCAATCTCGAGGAAAAGTAGTAGAGCTAATCCTCAGCTTTATCATTTAGGGAGAAAAGAAAAACACATAATTTTATTTGCTCTTTGATCACACCATGAGGCTTCATGCTTAGACACACAACATGGAAATCTTTAAGATGTTTATAGGGATCTTCACCTACAAGACCACAAAAAGTTAGGAGCAAGTGAATAAGACTAGATTTAGGTTCAATAGGTACTGTCGATTTTTCATATTCAATGCAAAACAGTTGATGATTCAAATCTAATGTAGCTAACTCCTTAAGAGTTATTTCTAAGACGTTGGTCGTGAATTCTTCTTCAAAATTGGTGGATGATTTAGATAAATCAATTTCATATTCAATTTAAAAGGCGAAGGTGGTGTGGAATGGTTAGAAAGTTGTTTGGTTTGTTTTGTTTGCTTTCTCAATTAGCGAGCTATCTTTTCAATTTCAAAATTAAATTGTAATTCACTTGTATAAGAAGAATAGACCATTAACCAAGTACATAATAAAAAGGAATAAATCTATGGCACTAATCCCCTAGTAACACCTCCAAAATTTTGATGGGTGTCGAATCCAATAAAAATATAATTCCTATTCAAAACAAATTGGTATGTAGCGGTGAGTAGGGTTGTGTCCTAAGGGATTGGTAAATTTGGATTCCTTTAAAAATATAAAAGGAAAATAAATAGAATGAGAGGGTTTATGAATGCAAGGTCGCAAACAAATCAATAACAACAAGCAAATAAAATTAAGAAATATATAAATATGACAAAAGCTTTTGATTGAAGAATTAATTTAGCTTTTGATTCAACTATTGATCATTGATGCAAGGACAAAATTTATTGCTTATGAATAAATTGGTTATAGCTATTAACAAGCTCTAATAGCAAATCTCTCCTTAATTTATCGATAACCAAAATAAGCTCTTTGGTTATTTTCCTAATCAATAGACAACCCCAAACAAGTTATTGAGATTTAATCTATCAACATCATTAGAAACTAGAGGGATCCAATTCTAATCAATGAATAAACAAGTTTGGTTCATTTAAATTAGATTGTTTATTCTCATAACACTATACACAATGACGTTATGCGCCATAATATTAAAATATTCATACAATTACGATATGAAATTTTGATTTGCAATAGATTAAGTTGATAATTAAACAGTGGTCAGTTATTCAATTAACAAACATAGTCATCTCAAAATTGAAAAAAATAAATGAATACCAAAGAACAATGGAATAAATAAAGAATGAATTAGATCTCACAATAAATATGGAATCAAAGCTTCATTAATCTTTAACCAGAATGAAAAGAGTTTATCTACTCATAATGAAGAAAAACATTATTGAAAAGAAAGAAATTTTCTATGTATTTTCTCCTAAAATATTCCTTAATTTATAGATGTAGGAAGATATTCTAAAATCTTTTAGAAAGATTTTCAAAAATCTAATAGAAATCAAATCTCCTTTAAAATAAGAGTTTTAAAAAGGATAATAACAACTATTAAAGTAAGGAGAACACATAAAATCTAATTGTCTCCTTATTAGGCTAAAAACCATGCTAAAAGGTAGTTGAAATTCACAGGTCCAAGGCTAAAATTCGCAGGTCCTTAGCTGATAAAGCGAGCTCATGCCTGATCAATAGACTCTTTTTGGTCAAAAACTAAAACTTCTTCCAAAAACTTGAGAAATTGCAAATTCATCATTTATTCATAACTTTAAGCTCATTTTAGCATCAATCAATCAAATTGCACTTATAAAAATAAAACATAATTAAGACCACAGTATTCTTAGGTGCAAAACATAAGATAAATAGTGAGAATTGATGCAATATAAATGGATAATGTGCATTCTAACACTTACCTCTCATATTGCTAACATCATTATAACTTTGACCTTTTAATCTTGATAAACTTAATTCATGCTTAGCAAATAAGGACTCAATTCCCATATTAAGTGAAAAAGCGCTTATGTCATAAACATGTACAATGCCAAAAAAAAAAAGTTGAACCATATAACTGCTTTTGTTAACATAATCTAAAACAACAATCATATGCTTTTTCATTGATATATCATAAGACTCATCAACGAAAATAGGAAACAAATCATCTCCTTAATGCTTAATAATAACATATAGAGTGATACGATCCAAAACTAACACCTATAGATTGAATAAACAAGTGCACCTATCTAGTATAGCATAGCGTAGGAGTATCGAGTGTCGATTCCTTAAGGACTAAAAGTACTAGTATTATCTTTTTTTCTATTATTTAATAGATAATTTTAAGTAAATTAATTAATTAATAAAAATTTTAAATAAAATAAAATAATTCAACAAACTAAAATAATGAAAATATGAACTAGAGAGTGAGAAAAATGTGATCAATATGACAAATAACACTCAAGTATTGAATCCTCCTAAGACTTATTAAGAAATTGATTTTTCCGACAATAAAATCTAATTCAATATTTATGAAACCGTGAAAATTCCTTTAGTACGTTAAAGTCCTTCTCAAAATCATTAACAATTAATTTTAAGTTAATTAATTGAAATCTTTTCCTAATTAAAACCCCTAAAATTGCATTGTAGTTCTTTAAATTTCACTATTAGATTTGACCCTAATTCAGAAGATTTATGTTATCCTACCTCTAAAGGAACATGTAACTCCTTTCAATTGTGTTAAATCTATTCAATAACTTGATTTCTCAATCTAAATTAAAGAATTATAAAATAAGAATCAATATTTCAGATATATCAATTCAAGGAAATAAAAAACAAATACAATTAAATTCCATAAAAATAATGAAAAGATTGTATTATCTAAAAAATCACAATTCAAAACTCATTTTAGGGTTCATCATGTCCAAGTGTCTAACTAATTTAGTTCATAATGGAATTACTAACCAACATCAAAATAAAAAGAAAATAAAATAGAAAAGTTTTCATGATACAACTCTTGTATTCTTCAATTCTCTTCAATCCTGATGGATGACTAATAATTCTTCTTTTATGGACAATTTATTCTCCAGAAAAATAAAAATAAAACAAAAGACTTCTCTCTAGAAAAATAAAATAAACAAAATCTCTCTCCATAAAATATTATATTTCTAAAACAAAAACTTCATCTCCTATTTATAATCTCTTATTCCCCTTCAAAATAGAAATAACTAGAAATCTTTCATTAATTAGAAAAAATAAACTAATGATAATCTCTCATATTTTGAATAGGATCCGGGAGCTCTTCCTCTTTTGCATAGGCTCTTCCTAATTTGAATGAAGATTGAACTCAAATTATGTCTAAAAAATATTAGAATTGGTCCATGATTGCCAAATTTTTGTTTGATCCCTGAACTTTAGAAACTATACAATTTCATCCAGAAAACTCTTATAATTCACCAATAAGCTCTAATTTCTATGATTTCCTATAAAATTACAAAATACAAGCCAAAAGTGATACATTATCTGATATTTTTTTCAAATTAGACTCAATTAAAAGTAATACTAGCCCTAAAAAAATACTAAAAATAAAGAACTATCATAGAGTTTCAATCACAAAGGAATTTATGATTTCATTTTGTCCAACACGAGCTACAATTAAAGATTATCTTGAGCATTTTGTCCAATAATACTATTTAAAGTCTCATTATGCTCAGTAAAAAATTTAAGTTCATGAAAGTTACCTCAAATTTTAGAACCATCAAATTCATTATGGTTGTAAAATAGAAGTATTTGCAGTAAAAGAATGTCTATTAAGGCACTCAACGGGAGTTCAATATTTCATTCTTGCTTTCATTAGAATGTCTATGGAGAGTGAAACTTCTATGTATTGATCCTATTTTAATAAAGTTTCACATTTTTTATGCTTCATTATGAGCACTATTAGGACCTTCTACATGACTATCTAATCTTTATTTTTTATTCTAGTATCAAAACGCTGAATAATAAATGCATCCCACCTGCTTGTTTATCAATTTCTAGCCTAAAGAGATAATAATACGAACAAAATGCTGCATGTTTCTTTAAACTACATTCTAACTAATTACCATATTATTAATAGCAATAAAGATTGAAGTGATGTATTTTATACCTAAATTTTTGTTGTTTAAAGTTATGGCTCATAGTATGACAAGGCCCTTTTAATAAGTAAGCTCTTCTTACTTTGTCCCTATCATTGAATGATATTTTAATGTTTGAATTCTTAAACTATGATCTATAGGGAGTTTTTCTAAGTCAACCGTAACATGAGATTGCTTTAAATATTTCCTACATTTTCACGTTGTCTAGTTTGTTAATTTGTACATTGCTCGAATGGTGATTTTCTTCTGATAAGATATTTATCTATAATTGTTAATATGGTGCAAAAGTAAATATTTATATCAAATTAATATTCATAACTTATTTTATAATAATCTTATAAAAATATTTCACAACTCATTTGATTTCTAATTGTATATTTAGAGTAAGGGAAAAAAAAAGATTAGGATTTACCTTAAAAGTATGGTTGATTTCTTGATAGCAATTGCAAAGTAGGTAAGTATAATTTAACTACAGTTTTTTCCTAAAATAAAAATTTTAGAACCAAATCTATAAAAATTAAAGAATTAAACATCAATTAAATAATAATATAAAAAGAATTTTAATATAAAAATATTATAATCCTTTTTTTCTAGAAGTAGAAGAAAAGAAAAGTGATAATTAAAAAAATTCTCATGCAATCTAGGAAGAGAAATAGAGTGGTTGTAAATTTTTATTTCATCTTTTGATTGCACAGTGCATGTAGACGAAAAGGATTTGGGAAAGAAAATTTAATGGCTAATATTTTGATACAAAATTTTTCACGTTAGGATTAAGTGTGTAAAGTGTACTTTTTTATATCAAGGTCTTTTTCTTTGAAATTTGTCTTTTATTAAAAGTAACATATGACTTCTAAAAAGTAAAAGTTAAAATAATTTTCAGATACAAAATTAAAGCTATTTAAAATTAAGTGGGCATTATAAAAATTTCAATGGATCACATTTGAATATATGAATGAAATCATGAAGTTTTTAAAATTTTAAGTGGATTACTTTAGCCCACTCATATAACATCAAAATCACCTCTGACTGCTAAAGCAATGATAAAATAATAATAATATAGTTCAATCTATTTCTAGCATATTTTGTTAGACTTTAGGTGTTCAAAGTATTAGATCACAATCCAACTGTCAACATGCAGCTTCAATTAGTGGCTGTGATTCTAAGCAAAGAATTAAAGCCAAAAAAAAAAAAAAAAAGAAGATAAACTCTTTAATGCAATGCTTAAAGGACTACCTCTTTTAAAAGGTTACTTGACCATGAAAAAAGAAAGAATAAAATTATCAATTATAAGCAAAGAAATACATAAAGTTGGATCCAAAATGTTTGTCCTCGTATTTAGATTTATAGTGTTGTAAAAAATTGATGAATGGTAATCTTAAATATTTTCATCTACAAAAATTCTTTCTAAATATAGGAAAAGAAATATACCAAATTTATTCCTAATAGTCCTTAATTTCTTTTTTTCTTTTTAAAATAATGATGAACATTTAAGCTATATGATATTGTATTACTTTTACATTTTTTAAATTTAAGATTTAGTTATACAATATAGACTTGGTAAACATTTGTAGTAGTTTGATAATTATAAATTATTATATATTTGTTATATATAAATTTTTATAATGTTTACTTATTTTTCACTAATCAAGTTGGATTTTAAGTATTAGGCCATTTATGATTATTTATTTTTACTTTATTAATATTTTTTAAAATAAAAAATATACATTGTTATTTAAAAAATATTATTTAAAATATGACAAAATAAAAATTATCATATTTTCACATTAGATTTAAATTTAAAATATTAGATTTGAATTTCCTAATCCTACTAATATTGAAACAATCAAATTTCAAATCTAAGATATTTAGATTTTAAATCCTTCATTCTATTCAAATAGGAGAATTTTGAATTCTAGAATTTCAAATGAATGAATTTAAAATAGAGAGATTTCAAATGAATAAATTTCAAATACTAAATTCTAAATTTTAAATTCCTTATCTAAATGCACTCTAAGAGAGTATAAAAATTTTGTCAAAAATATTTCTACTAGATCTAGACCTATTCATAAAGCAGAAATTTATAATATCTTTTGTAAAAGAAATCAATAAATGATTTAAAAAGGATTAATTAAAAAGTTTAGTTATCCTAAAAGTTGTTTTATGTATAAATGAAAAAAATGAATTTTGAGATTAGTTATCAATTATAAAACCTTACATTAAAAAACATTAGATATTATATTCTAAATAAAATAGACTTGCTGAAAAGATTATATATTGATCATATATGAAATCTAGATTTTGATAAATTTATATTGCTGAAAATGATGGTTATAAAAACTGGGTTGTTATAAACAGTGTTATGTCAATTAGACTAAAAAAAAAAAAATGCTCTTTATGTATTTTAAATAAGTATGAATAATATTTCTAAGGATTTTGAAAATTTTACTTCTGTTGTATATTGCAAATATTCATTATTCTCTGACTTCAATGTTATAAACACTGATACTTTTGATAATAAATTGAAGATATTATTAAATATCATATTTTTATCAATATTAAAAATTTCGAGTAAAATTGCATTCTGCTAAGGCTCAAATTAAGCTTTACTTGGGCCTTAGAATCATACAACATAAAATCAATTAATATGTATTAAGGCCTAAAATATTTCAATTGCAAGCATTTTATATGTTTGTTTTTTTTCAATATATGGCGTCAAATGCAACTAGATGGGCACAATATTATCAGACTTAATTATTATTTAAGTATAAGCAGATTAGAGTGAAATAATTTTATCAACCTATCTGACAACACAAAAGTTGCAAACACCTTATGCTTTAATACCATTTTAAAAGACCAATTTGTAATGATGATTTATTCCATATATATCAACTTGGCAATTATGATTAGTTTTTACTTCGAATTTTAGTTATGAAAGCATATTTCTTCAATTGTGAAAGAAAATCAATAGTGTTACAAACCAATTAGTTTCGCAATGTATTTTTGTAATATCCAATTATAAAAATCAATTTAAACTTTAGTATGATATTAAAGTGTAAATCAACTGACATGTTTTAAGATTCAAGATGTTTTAACTATATGCATTTTAATTTATTTGTCATTTTCAATATATGTCTTTAAATGCAACTAGACTGACACAATATTATCATATTTATTTGTTATTTGGATATAAATAAATAAGAGTAGAATAACCTCATCAGTCTTTTGATTAGTAGAAAAGTTTCAAAATCGTAGGCTCTAATACTATGTCATCTATATCAGCTTGCCAATTATTAAAAAAAAAAAATTTACTTTGAATTTTAGTCATGAAGCATGTTTCTTCAACTATGAAAGAGAATGAATAGTAATATTTATTTCAACACAAACCAATTTTTTTAATTGTATATTTCTAATATCCAATTATAAAAATTAATTTAAAATTTAGCATGGTATTAGAATTTAAATCAATTTACATATATTACATCACAAGATATTTCAATTATAAGCATTTTATTTTGCTTGTCATTTTCACTATAATTCTTTAAATGTAACTATATTAGCACAATATTATCATCAATTTTTGTCTAATAGAGAACTTGAATTCAAAGTTTTAATTTTCTTGAAATGCAACAAATGTTTTTTCATCGACCATTTCATTCATCCCAAACTCTTCATTAAAATTCATAAATAAAATTTGTTCTTGTTGATACTCAATCCATTAAATTAGAAATACTCTTTTGAAAATTATGATCCAAATAAAATTCTTAGATTTCTTTTCCGCCAAATTGAAAACAAAATTTCAATCCAAAAATTATGTTAAAGCCTTTTACTTTTATAACTTATAATTTTATTGTTCATCGAAAAACTTTGTATAATACATTTTTTCTATAAAATTTTAGTTATTCATGATTTTTTTTTTCATTTTAAGCGTCACTCTCCCTTATTAATTTCAAGAATGATAATTATTTTTTGGTTTTACTCATAGATTATGACTTTATAGAATTATTCAAGATTATGAATTATTAAAAACCAAATTGATGTTGTCTCAAGATCATTTATTAATATTTTTTTGATATTGATATTCCTTGGATATTAACTTGGGATTTAAAAATTAATGTGTACACAAAATAAAATCTTCTTTATCTTCATTTAAAAGAAATTCCAGTATTAAATGGTGGTCAAATTTTAAAATTAATATTGCATATAATCATGCAGATAATAAGTTTCTCCCCACTAATGAGAATGCAAATAATAATACTACTGAAGATTTGACTCTAATAAAAACAAGATTGTTATAGTAGTTCTCAGAGTTTAAATATCATCCATTACGTATCGTAACGGACGATACATAACTGAAATCAGGTCTTCGATTCGATATTAATCGTTACTAACCTGTGTTTTCAAAATCACAAATGAATCAGTGTCATTGTTACCAAATGAGTGAAATGACGATTCATGGCATGATGGAAAGGAAAAATAAAAAAGAAATCAACATGATAGAAGGAAAATCAAAAGAAAACTGAAAATAGAAAGAAAATTTAGAAGAAACAATAAATGTAGTACACCAAAACTTCAAACTAAACTGAAAAAGAAAAGAGTGCACCCAATAATCTTGATAATTGAAATCATTTCTATAGAAGTACATAGTCAAAGAGAAAGAAAAGAAAGAGCAGCATATAATAGAGCATGACCTAGTTTTCCTTCTTTGACTCTGTAATAATCATTTTGAAAGAGTTTCTTGTATTTCTATAATGATCATTTCTAAAGAGTTTCTTGGCTATAGAGAAGAGATGCCTCTCTTTCTTTGGCTTTGTTGGTGCTTGATGAATATTGAGAAGAAGAAGTTGGCGTCTTTTGTTAGGTTTGTTCCTTTCTTTTCTTTAGTTCTTTTGTTTGAGATGTTCAGTGGCTTTTTTTTTTTTTTTTGTAAATTAGAACTAAAAGTGAATGGAATGGACTCTTATGAGGATTGATGTGCCTTTTTCAAAAAAGTTCATTTGGACAAAATATTGAATTTATTTTTTTATGACTTTCTTAAAACTACTATCAACCCATACTATTTTTTTAATTTGTGAAGTGTCATGATTTTACAATCATTTATACTTGATTATATTTAAAATTAAGTAGTCTTTAATGAAACTAAATTATATTTCAAAAAAAATAAAATTTTAATATACAATAATAATTGTAGGATATTAAAATAATTAGTTTATGTAAAAGAATTTTATATTTGTATTATAAACTAATTTATATGAAATATATATAAATTTTAGCTATATTGTGAATTTTTTTAAAAAATTTACAGCAACATAAACTGCAACTGTTACACTTTATCTGCAACATACTGTTACATCTATGATGCGACCACAACTATGATAGTTAACACAACCACGATTTAAATCCTTGGTAGTTCTTATTTGTATTTAGGCTCCATAGATTTTTTTTTTTTTGGCATATCTTGATATTTGACATATTCAAGAAAATTGCTTATTGAAAAATACTTTTTTTGTCACAAAAACTAAATCATTCTTAAGGAAAATAATTTTCTCCTTTAGAAAAATATTTTTTAGGTTTTCATAAATTCATCCAAATGAGAATGAATATATAAACACATATACATATACATTAGAGAACTTATTATCACTAATATTTTTTACCAATAATATTATCATTGGTGGCTAATGGGCTCATATAATTTTTTAGAATATTTTTTATATTGAATAATAAATAGTATAAATATAAAATTTTTATAGTCAAATTTTGTTACAATCTTATAAATAAAAAGAAAATTAATATATTTTCAATGTATTTTAACCACTAGAAAATATATTTTTTAAAAAATTTTTCACAAATAAATTATATTTTATGAAATAAATAAAGTCTTTCTCAAATGTTTATCTTTATTCAATGGTTGATTGAGTTTTTCAAAGGTGTATTTTGTAAAAAGTTATTTGTTCAATGTAATTAGATTTTCCATCATGCATTTATATGAAATTCAAAGTTGTTAAAGTTTCATCTATTTTAAGTATTTTTAACATTTTATTTGATATAAATGAATTCTATAGTATTTATGAAAATTTAGTTGTTAATCCATATTTTGTATGTGTAGTATAAATAAAAATTTACTTAAAATTTTTATTTTATCATGAAATTGATTATAATTAAATCAAATTTAATAGAATTTATAAATAAATTTTGAAATTGTAAAGTTTTTTTATTATGATAAAAATACACTTAGTTAAAAAAGTTAAAATACTTTTTCACTTTATATTTTTTCCTTCATTCTCTTGTTATTTCTCCTCTTTCTTTCTTCTTTCTCTACTCTCTCCTCTCTTTTTATAGTTTTATATTTGTAAAATTTAAAAAATATATAATAACATATTTGTAAAATAAATTATTTTATTAAATTCTACACTTAAATTAAATAAAATATTCATTCCATTTGAAATGAATTCTATTTTTATTTTGTAATCTATCAAACATAAAAATTTATTTACAAATAAATTATATAAAAAATTATTCATAAATAAAATTAATTTTAATTTAAAATTGAATTATATATTATGTAGATTCATGTTATGTAGGTAAGTCTTAATCCTGAATCAAGTACGTAGAATTCAAATCGTAATTAATTTATTCTAACAACTTTAAGCCTATAAAATCTATAAAGAATAGTTTATTATAATAGGATTATTATTATAAACTTCCTATAGCTTATCATACTTAATTAGGCACATCCTTTATGTTTTAATATTACGTTATCGAGTTATTCATATTTATTTATATTATATTATCATGTCATTCTATTATTTTTTTTTTGTTAAATTTTGGAATTTTTTTACTATGACTTCCTTATAGTTTACTATATTTAATTGGATTGTCCCTTATTTTTAATATTGTATACAATAATCCTTCTTGTTTGGTATATTACACTACTAGGTCTTAAATTTATTTTTCATTTTGATTTTTTCATTATAATTATTTAAATAGTCCATAAAACCCTCAGTATTTATATTAAATTTTTAAATTTTATTATCCTATTATTTTATTAACTTTTTTTTACTTTTGAAATAATTAAAAAATCTTAAATAAATTAAATATACTCATAATTTAATACACTCTTAAATCATTTTAAAAACTAATCAATAAAATTAATACAAATAAAATATAATAATGAAAATATCTCATTTTTATTCACACGTGTACTTGCACTAAAAATTTTGGTGTCCTCTTTTACTCACATACACCTCAAAATACTCACACTTTTTATATTTTCTTTTTTTTTTAATGATTTTGATTATAATCTTAATGTGTATTTAATCAAAATTATAATTAATTTATTTAACTTTTTTCTTATTATTCAAAACTAAAAAAAATTAATGAGATAATTGAGATAATAAAAATTTACTATGATGCTGAGAATATTATGGACTTTTAAATAATTTTAATATAAAAAATCAAATTGAAAAATTTTGGAACCTAATAATATAATAGATCAAAAGAAATAATGTGATATTGAAAAAAAGAGAGAAATGACTTAGTTAAATATGAAAAATCATAGGGAGTCATAGGAAAAATGATAAAATTTTCAATGCAAAATTAATAGAAAAACCTACTTGTATGACAAAAACAAATGTGGGAGACTAAATTATATGAGAGTTAATGACTCTGAACCCCCTCACATTTATCATATTTAACTAAATAATCTCTCATTTTTCAATCTTATATTAAATCGTCCCTCACATTTGCTCAATTACATTAAAAAGTCTTTCAGTATTAAAAAAGTCATTTTTTTGTTAGTAATATATGGTAAAAAGTGAGTTTTGTATTTTATTAGGTTAATTACTCTAAACTTTCTCTTGTTAGTCATATTTAACTAAATCGTCTCTCATTTTTTAAAATATTATATTAAGTCATATTTCATGTTTACCGTAAAGAATTTAACGAAAGGAATATTTAGTGTAACGGGGCAATCGCGAAGAGGGTTATAATATAATTTTGAAACCTAAGGGACAACTTAATTAAATATATCAAATGTTAGAGAGTTTATAGTAATTATCTCATTATATAATATTAAAAAATGAGAGACAATTCCTTAAATATGATAAACTACAAGGGGTTTATAGTAATAAACCTATTAAATAAGTCTTTTTCTTATTTGCTTATACTTATATTTCTTATAACTAGATATTAGATATTTAAAAATAAAATAATATTATCTATCATTAATAATAATAATAATAATAATAATCAAACTACGAAACATTACATCCGAAGATACAATAGCCACATACATGAGAGAGAAGAGGATTGAAAAGCAACATTAGCTAAGGGATGCATCGCTGATTTTGTAGGATAAAAGACCAATTAGTCTTTTAAAAATTTTCAAATAAATCACTTAAATTCAAATTAACTATTTGGATTTATTGAATCTCTAACCTAATTTAATTAGTTTTATTGCCCCTTATTTTGAATATATGTGGGTGCTTATCAACCTTTCAATCAACAATAATTAAAAAAGAAAATTTTAACAACAAAAAAAAAAAATTCAAAATATCTAATCCTTAATTCTTGCATTTACTCTCTTATCTTCTTCTATCTTTTTCCTTTTTCTATCTCTATAATATTCCTTGCTCCATCATCATCTACATTGATATTCAATATTACTATTATCTATAAACTACATAAATAATTCATCATATTCTCCTTTTCAACAAGGTGGTTAAAAAGTTTGTTTTAAAGATTTTAAAGCTAATTAATTTGATGGATAAGAGAGTAAAAACAATTCAGTTGGCATCAAAGGAAAGAAGGAAGAGGAAATAAGAGATGCAGTGATGTTCTGTGCTCAAGTTCATATAGAAACAAAGCTTGAGTGAGAAATAAAGAAAGAGATATAATGGACAAATTCTTGTAAATAATTTCAGATTTTAATTCTTAATGGAGGACAACAAGAACCTTTTCAAATGAATACCCTCAAGGTAATAAGGATGTTTTCTAAGATGAATTCCTTTTCTTCCTAATCATTTTATTTTCTTTCCATGTTGATTCAAATTTATGGATTTGAATTATATGATTGTTTACATCTAGCTTCATTTTGACAAGCCTTTAAACTCGGGCTTTGCCCATAAGATTAGCCTGATCTTGGAAGACCTTTTTCATCATTTAATAAGGCTTTGGGCTTAGACTCTTATGGGTGTTTATGATATAAAAGCGTGTTATAGGCTTCATTGAATAGATATAATTCATACATATCTATGACTTATTGATAGACTTTGTATTTTACTAGGATTCTTGTATAGTTCTGGCATATAAGTAGATATAATACATAGAAAAAAGGTCCCAATTTAAACATAGAAATATAACACTATTCTCCAAATCTTTTTCTTTGCTTTTTTTTTTTTATCTCTTCTCTCGATTTCTACTTTTGGTTGACGATGTTTGTGCTTAAATAACACTTGAGTTGATAGTAAATTACCTATATGCTCACACATTTGATTGACGACTTTTATCAATATATCATATCCAATTAACTCAGGTTAATTATTTATTGTTTGGGATTTTGATACTAGCAGTACCTGACAACAAGACCTAATTATTGTTATTAATTTACTCTTGAGAATTTATTCAGGGGTAACACCTTTTTGGCATGCCTAGTGGGACAATTGTATGCCAATAGCGATTAGGTATTATGCATTGTGGGAAGAATTAGATCAACTCAAAGAACAAGTTGCCCAAATAGAAATCGTAGTCAATATGTCTAAGAAGTCCAATGAAAATCCATAGGCCAATATCCCAACTCAAAGGGATAATCTGGCTGATTACCAAAGGCATGCCCTTATGCCCAAACAATTGATTCTTGCAACCACTAATTACTTGTAGATCATTTGTCGAATAGAGTTAAGAATCACACCATGTTTAATAACATGATCAACCAAATGACCAAAATCATTCAGCCATTAGGAGATAATAAGGCTACCCATAAAGAGATACGATAGGGGCTCGATCAAATGAACAATTGTCTTGACCAATTGATTACCCTTCTTAACAAAAGGCAAGCCTCGATACCAAATAGGTGATTCCCAACTGAGGCTTTTAGTTTAAAAACTATATGCCTAGAGGGAGCAGGGGTCAATGCACATATTCACTCGCCCAAGTAAAGTTGAATAAGGGATTCTCCCAAAGCCACAAGGTTTTGGCAGTTCATCATTTGGCCAAGAGGGAAGTGCTTTGCCTCAATAAAATTTACATCAACCCTTTCAGCCGAATGTTTAACCTCAACCAAACTACCAGTAAAACCCAATGGTGCAAGGACCAAGTGCGGTTTTTACTTATGACATTGCTGCGAATGTGATTCCTTTGACAAGTTCATACTGAGTTCTACAAGGCCCCTTTATCAATCACTTTGGCTGACCTTGCCCAAGCAAAATAATTAGTTGGAGTGTTGGTCGAGAAATTCATCCTCAGGTTTAGAAAGGTGTGCATTTTATGCCACACAAAGCTACATAACACATATTGTGTTTCCTTAGCATTGAAGGGGTTGCATTTTGACATTTGAAAGCATTGTGAAGCATATAAGTTTAGGGATCTCGATGAGTTGAGTGTCAGTGCAGTTGGCTTGATACGGTCTGAGGCCAAAACCTATAGATCGAGTAGGCAAGTGCACTTATCGAGTATACTATAGTAGAAGTATCAAGTGTCGATCCCTCAATGACTAAAAGTACTAGTATTAACTCTTTATCTATTATTTAATTAGTTAATTTAAGTGAATTAATTAACTTATTAAAAGCTAAAATAAATTAATTTGACAAACTAGAATAATGAAAATATGAATTAGTGGGAAAAAGGTGACCAGTATGACAAACGACACTCAAGTATTAAATCCCCTTAAAATTTATTAAGAAATTAAATTTTCAACAATACAATATAATTCAATATTTAGGGAACCATGAAAATCCCTTTAGTATGTTAAAATCGTTCTCAAGATAATTAACGTCTAATCCTAGGTTGATTAATTGGAATCTCTTTCTAATTAAAACTCCTAAAATTGCATAATAATTCCTTGAACTTCACTATGAGGTTTGACCATAATCTAGAGGATTTATGTTATCCTATCTATAAGGGTACATGCAACTCCTTTCAATTGTGCTAAATCTATTCAATAACTTGATTTTTCAATCTAATTTTAAAGAATTGTAAAACAAGAATCAATATTTTGGATATATCAATTCAAGAAAATAAAGAGCAAACACAATTGAATTCCATAAAATAATGAAATGATTGTATTATCTAAAGAAAATCGCAATTCAAAGCTCATCTCAGGGTTCATCATGCCCAAGTACTTAACTAATTTAGTTCATAATGGAATTACTAGCCAACATCAAAATAAAAAGAAAAAAATAGAAAAGTTTTAATGAAAAAAACTTGTATTCCCTAATTCTCTTCAAATTTGATGGATGACCAATAATTTTCCTCTTTTGGACAGTTTATTCTCCAAAAAATAAAAATAAATAAAAACTTCTCTCTAGAAAAACAAAATAAATAAAAAACTTTTTTTTTTCTCCTCCCCTTCTTTGGAATTTTCCTCCTCTATTTATAATCTCTTACTCCCCCACAAAATAGCAAAAACATATTTTCCTCCTCCATTTAGGAAAATAACAAATCCTCCTTTAGGAAAGGATTCGGTGAACTTCCTAAATTGCATGGAGAGCTTGCCAAACTGCACGAACAACTTCTTAATTGTATTAGGAAAGAATCTGATTTTTGTCTGAAAAATATTAGAATTGGTCCCTAAACTATCAAATTTCTATTTAGTCCTTGAATTTCTGAAACGACACAATTTCACTAAGAAAACTCCCATAATTTATTAATTAACTCCAATTTCTACGATTTCCTATAAAATTACAAAATATAAGCCAAAAGTAAGCATCAACTAGTATTTTTTTTTCCAAATTAGACTCAAGTAACAATAAAATTAACCCTAAAAATACTAAAAATAAAGAACTATCAAATTCTCTCACACTTAACATTTTGTCTATCCCCAAGTAAAAATACTAAGCTAATAGAAAAAGAAATGGACAAAAACTCAAAATAAAACAAGAAAAACACTAAGCACAAAACACATAAAAACTAACATAATTAACTCATAAACACATTTCATCCCCTCATCAGCATCATAACAAATCGAATTAACTGAGCTATGCAAAAAATTCATCAATTCTCAAACTTGCAAAAATTGTGTTCTATAACACTTATTTAACCATAACTATCTCCAAATCAAATGCATCAAAGATTATCCATTCACAAATCCCAAAAAAAAATTCATTTATCAAGTTTCGCACAACGTACCCCTCATTTCAAGTGTTTATCGTCCAACAAGTAGCTTAAAAGTCTACCATAAGCTTAAGAATAAATCACATCTCCACCACTTGAATTCAAATACAAGCACAAATCAAAAGGTTTTTCTTTGGTTGTAATGGAGGCTTGGTAGAAGGTAGGTGTTTTTAGGCTAGTGGATTAAAAAATAATTGATCTTGCTTACTAAACACTCCTTCAAATCAAACTCACTTGATCTCTTAAGAACAATTCTCAAGTCCAAAATATAATCTCATTCTCATAGACCTTAAAAATAATAGAAATTCTAGGCCCTCACTTGATATGTTTTACAAAATAGAATTGAACTGCATTGATAAATAAATGCATCATCTTCTTCCTCTTTTATTTCTTTGAACTTCTTTTTTTTTCTTTTTCTTTTTTTTTTTTGACTTTTTGGTATTTTGAGAGAAAGAAAGAAGAGTTATTATAAAATCCAAAAGGTAACAATTCAAAAATCATGCAATTAATCAAATAACATTTTCCCATTTTCACTCCAAAGAATAAAATACTCAACCCCACACTAAAGATTTCTCATTAATTTCATGAAACAACCCCTTGTAATTGTAGAAACCAAATTTCATCCCAAAGCGAACATGATCAATTAAATATTTTAAAGGACTAGGCTTCATTGGCTAGCTAAACATGAGACTATAATAAAGAAAATAAGGTTCTTATAGGCTCAATGTGGCTCACTAAATGGATAAAAGGTGGACAAAAAAAGAAAAAGGAACAAGTGGCTAATCCTAAATTACCTTAGTCATTTTTATGCTTGTATTTGATAACGTGATCTCAAAATGATAACAAATCAAGTTTTAGAGACTCTAGCACTATTTGAGGACTCACTCAACAAGGAATTCACAAAATCAAGCACATTACAACGAAAAGAGACTCAAACCTATCTTTGTAGTATAAAAAATTAATTAATTTTTTTTTTTAAGAATTTGTAAACTTACAAACCTTGAGATTTTCTTTAAAGATAGTGATAATTAAATATCTATGGTAGAAAATAAGGTTTGCAAATTAAGAAAATGAATCCAAGGCATAGCTAGATATTTTGACCAAGTTTAGATGAAAATGAGAGAACTACTAAGCAAATAATGAGTCATTCACACAATAAAGCAAATAAAACATATATATATATAAAGAAAGTAAAATAAAATAGGAAAAAAATAAAAATAAAAATAAAATGATCAAACAATACAAACTCTTCCCTACACTTAAGACACATTGTCTTCAATGTGGAGGAGAAATTTTATGCACGACAAAACAAACAAATAGTATACTAAAGAAAAAAAAACAAAAAGAAAAAGAATTAGCAAACTTTCCTGGAATCTCAAAGTGTAGCTAATGGAGGTGGAAGATGTTGGCCAAAAAAGGAGCCTGGGAGTGAGGTTGGGTTGGAATTTGATAAGGATTTAGTTGCAAAATAGGAGAGTTGTGTTTTATTTATTTATTATTTTTTGATTATTTATTTTATTATTAAATATATAAATTTGAAGAAAGTAAAATAAAATAGAAAAAATAAAAATAAAATTATCAAACAATACAATTTTTTTTTCAATATTTTCCTTGTGCGCATCAACACACATTAGTGCATTGATAACCGTAAGGACGGGACAACCCATGTGCGATCCTAACCGCACACGTGTGCAGCTTGGACCGCACATGTACTGCCCCAATGGAATGAAAATCCATTTGTGTGGTGGCGTGCGCACAGTTGTGCATTTAGGACCACACAATTGTTGGATTTCTTTTTTTTTTTTTTACAAAAACAAAACACCCTAGTAAATCACCCTAAACAAAACACCCTTTGTGCAGGTGTGCGGCAAAAGTTGCACACCTTCTGGACCTTTCTTCTTTTTTTAAAAAAATTCTTACAAAAACAAAACACTATAATAAAAATCACATTAATTAAATTCATACAACAAATCAAATTTTTATAATTTTAGATTTTATTTTATAGTTTTTTTATTTTTATTGTTTTATTTTTATTTTTTTAAAAGAGTAGAAACCACAACAAAATTAAAAAAAAATGAGACTAAAACAAGAAGGGTAAAATGGGGTGAAAAAATTATGAAATAGAAATTGGCTAAATTAATAGGTATAAAGTGTTTCTAATATTTTAGTCGTCGGCAACGACGCCAAAAATTTGATACAGTCCGAGGCCAACACCTATAGATTGAGTAGGCAAGTGCACCTATTGAGTATAGTATAGCGTAGGAGTATCGAGTGTCGATCCCACAAGGACTAAAAGTACTGGTATTAACTCTTTATCTATCATTCAACCGGTAAATTTAAGTGAATTAATTAACTAATTAAAAATGAAAATAAATTAATTTAACAAACTAGAATAATGAAAATATGAAATAGTGAGAAAAAAGGTGACCAGTATGACAAACGACTTTCAAGTATTTAATCCCTCTAAAACTTGTTAAGAAATTAATTTTCCAATAATACAATCTAATTCAATATTTATGAAACCGTGGAAGTCTTTTTATTATGTTAAAATCATTCTCAAGATAATTAACATCTAATCCTAATTAAACACTTAAAATTATATTATAGTTCCTCAAATTTCACCATTAGATTTGACCCTAATCCAGAAGATTTAGGTTATCCTACCTCTAGGGGTATATGCAACTTCTTTCAATTGTGTTAAATCTATTCAATAACTTGATTTCTCAATCTAAGTTTAAAGAATTGTAAAACAAGAATCAATATTTCATATATATCAATTTAAGGAAATAAAGAGCAAACACAATTAAATTTCATAAAATAATAAAAATATTGTATTATTTTAAGAAAATCACAATTCAAAACTCATCTTAGGGTTCATCATACCCAAGTGCGTAACTAATTTAGTTCATAATGAAATTATTGGACAACATCAAAATAAAAAGAAAATAAAATAGAAAAGTTTTCATGATAAAACCATTGTATTCTTCAATTCTCTTTAAACTTGATAGATAACCAATAATTCTCCTCTTCTGCACAACTTCTAGAAAAAATAAAAATAAACAAAAACTTCTCTTTAGAAAAATAAAATAAATAAATAACTTTTTTTTCTCCTCCCCTTCTTTGGAATTATCTTCCTCTATTTATAATCTCCTACTCCCCCTCAAAATAGGAAACATATTTTCCTCCTCCATTTAGAAAAATAACAAATCCTCCTTTAAGAAAGGACCCAGTGAACTTCCAAACTGCATGAAGAGCTTCACAAACTGTATGGACAGTTTCTTAATTGTATTAGGAAAGAATCTGAATTCTATCTGAAAAATATCTGAACTGGTCCTTAAACTGTTAAATTTTTATTTGGTCCCTGAATTTTTGAAACTGCATAATTTTACTCAGAAAACTCACATAATTCATCAATCAACTCCAATTTCCAAGATTTTCTATAAAATTACAAAATACAAGCCAAAATTGAGACATCATTTGGTATTTTTTTTTCAAATTAGACTCAATTAACAATAAAACTAACCTTAAAAATGCTAAAAATAAAGAACTATCATGGATTTAAAAAACTATTGCAGGAGTCCGAGTAGAAGAAGGCATCCTCTAAGGGAATGTATTATAAGGACACTTATGTAACGGTTGTTGACTACGATAGCTCAGATTTATAAGAGGAGGAAGTTAATCTAGCTAAGTTAGTACTTAAGAAGGAATATGAGTGAGCAATACTAGCCAAACCTAAGCCATAAAAGAAGGATAAGACTAAGCCAAAAACTAGGCAAATCACCAAGGAATACTCATTTGACTTGACTAAGGCAAATGAAATATTTGATTGCATAGCGAAGAATGGACAACTTAAGCTCTCAGATGGCTATATTATTCCCCTATTAGAGGAAAAAAAGGGAAAGATTACTACAAGTATCATAATGTATGGAGACATTTGACCAAGAACTGTATAAATTTTAGGAATGTAATTCAAAAGGCCATCGAGGATGGTAAAATTGTGTTCCTAGGAAACAAAAAAGCCCTCATTGAAATCAGGTCATTCTAAAATCTGACAGTTTCAGTCATTCGACCCATATTGTCAAAGGTGGGAAAAAACTCAGCTAATGAGAAACTCACGTCCCCTTATATTAAGGAGAGCAAGCTTGAAGTAACAATGTTGGTTTGTCCTACTTGTCACATCGAATTCAAATCATGACAAGAAGTGAGTTGCCCAGGAAAGAAATAGGGCAATAAGGGAAATAAAGGTATGACTCATATAGACACCTTGATGTTTCCTATTCTCATATAGTGTAAAGTCATGGGTTGGTCGAGCACCCGGAGCAACGAAATACTATGGGCAAATGAGAAAAATCGCCTAAGTGGCTTGAGGTAAATGGAAAAACCAAGTATTGAGGCTGATCGATCAAAATAAAGGCCATTGATTGGCTAAAAAAAACTTTCAAGTCAAACCCAACGTTTCCTATTCTTATATAGTGTGATGTCATGGGTTGGTTGAGCACTCGGAGCAACAAAATACTATGGGCAAATGAGAAAAAATTGCTTAAGTGGCTTGAGGTAAATCAAAAAACCAATTTTTGAGATTGATCGATTAGAATAAAAGGGCATTGATTGGCTAAAGAAAACTTTCAAGTCAAACCCAACAACCATAAAACGTTAGGAGGAGCATAGCCCTAAGAAGGGTGCTTTCGATCAACTAACCTTTAGGTGACCCACATAAACTCACATTGCTAATACTTAGAAAAGGAGATTTCAAAAGTAAAGGTAATAGTTTTGAGCTAAGTTAGAAGAGGTAAGGGCTCATAGGAGTGTTAACAAAGAGGTTAAAGCTCAACATGATAAGGAGATTAAAAAGCTTAGGGTGAAGCAAAAGAAGGAAAGACTTTAGCTATGCATGAAAATTTATAAGCTAGATAATAAACCTTAACCTTATGATGTTAAGATTCACTAAAGAAAATGTGGGTCAATGAAGGTTTGGGTGCCCAAGAAGCTTAAAGAAGGGTAGTTTAAGGAGCAATTGCCTAACGCATCAATGGATAAGGCCAAAGAAAATATGGTGTGATTCTTACCTATAGACTTTTTGGTTAAACCTGGGCAAAGGACTATCTTAGAAGGGGATGTGATCTGCCTAAGCTCAAATGATGAAATTGAAGGCAAAACAACCACGATAACTTTACAACAACTCTCGTTGTCTCAAATAAATCATATTTGGCCATTATATATCAAGGTCGAGTTGAACTCAATGCTAATCAATAGTGTGTTTGTGGATAACAGGTTTTAGGTATCAATCATACCCACTAAATTCTTGAAAAAGATTAACCTCAAAAAAGCTAAGGAAAAAGTGTTGATATGTTAATCATAGACTTCACAAGAGGAGAAATGTTGACGGATAGGTATATTGAGTTAGATCTAAAGATTGGGAGATATACCACCAAAAAATGGTTCTTTGTGGTGGATATGGATGACAATTACAATTTATTGCTAAGAAGAGATTGGATACATGCAAATTGTATTCTCACATTCACTTAGCATCAAATGATATGGGTGTGGAGACCCGATGGTGAAGTAGAGATTATTCACGGAGACCTAAACTCTTTTGCTGAAGCAATTCACTTAACTAACACAATGATGTACCAGGGTGAGGTAAATTTTAAAAACATTATTAAGGGGCAACTTAAGACAAACCTATTTGATCAACTTAGGGTTCTAATGTCTAAACTTGAGTGGCCAACCTCAGTTAACATTGAATGCCACTCCTTATTTGCTAAATTTGATGGTTAAGTTAGCCAAGATGAAAGAGTTCTTTAAGAAAATTAAAAGGTTAATCTTAAAGAAAAGCTTAGTAGCATCAACCAAGTGTGGCTTTAAAGATGAATGAGATGACCATATAACTCAATTGTGGGTGTTGAATATTAAAACTACACCTAAAAAACTAGATGATCAGTAGGCCAAGACTCAAGATCCCTTGAAATAAGTAAACTTGGGCACCAAGGACTTACCTCGACCAATATTTATTAATGCAAACTGAATGTTGAATTTGAAGCTAAGTTGATTGTACTGCTCAAAAAGTATAAGGACTGTTTTGCTTAGGACTATTTAGAGATGCCATACCTGGATTGATCACTTGTAAAACATCATGTGCCCATTGAAGAGGGATTTCATGCATTTAAGCAACCTATGAGAAGAATGTTTAAAGAAGTGAAAGATCTTGTAAAGGAAGAAATAAAAAGGCTCTTGGTCATTGGTTTTTGTAGAACAATGACTTATAAGGAATGGCTCTCTAACATTGTCCTAGTCATTAAGAAGAATGAGAAACTAAAAATTTACGTCAATTTTAGAAACTTGAATTTGGCTATGCCTAAAGATGAATATCCCATTCGTATTACTGATATGATGATGGACATGGCAACATGATTCTCAGCTTCATGGATAGACACTCTTGGTATAATCAAATAATGATTGTTGAAGAAGATGTGAGCAAAAAGCCTTTAGGTGCCCGAGGCTGATTTGTGCTTATGAATGGGTTATTATGCCATTCAGCTTATAAAATGTTGGGGCTACATATTAAATAGCAATGAGTTATATCTTCCATGATATGATTGGAAAATCCATAGAAGTATACATTGATGATATGATGGAGAAATCTCAAAGTGAAGTTGAGCACTTGGTCGAACTTAGAAAGTCATTAGAGTGAATGAGAGAGCACAGGCCTAAGATGAATCCGTTAAAGTATGTATTTGAAGTTTTCGCCTATAATTTCCTTCACTTTTTAGTCTATCAAAGGGGTATTGAGATTGATAAGAACAAAGCTAAAGCAATCATAGAAGCAAAGTCTCCTTCTACTAAGAAAGAATTATAGAGGCTGATCAGCTAAATCAATTTCTTAAAGAGGTTTATATCTAAAACTATTGGGAGATTGAGTATTTAGTGTATACTGACTAAATTGAAAGACTAAGATGAGTTTATATGGAATGATGAGCATCGAAAAAATTTTTAAAAGATCAAGAGGTGTTTAACCAAACCTCCAATGATGACTCTACCAAGGCCAAATGTTTCTTTGTTATTATATCTTTCAGCTAATAAGATCTCAGTTAGTTTTATGTTAACCCATGAGTATGATAGAGTTGAAAGATCCATGTATTATTTGAGTTAAGTGCTTCCTCTAGTGGAATAGAGGTATTCAACCATAGAAAAGTTGTGCTTAATATTGTACTTTGCCTGTACAAAACTAAGATATTATATGTTCCTAATGGTAGTTTTAGTTTTATACATAAAAAATATCTTCAAGTACATTCTCTCTTGGTTGTTCTTAAAGAACAAGATGGAAAAATGGGTTGTTACTCTTTCAAAATTCACTATATTATATGTTTCATAAAAAGTAATGAAGAGCAAAGCACTCGCTGATTTCTTGGCCAATCATACTTGCTTAAACACCCCAGAGGACCATGGTTGAGATTGGGCATGTTAAGCATTTGTCTTAGTGAATTTGGTTTGATGGTTTAAGAATGATGAGCTCGACTAAGGCAAGAATCATTTTATAATCACTAGAGGGCCTTATCATTAGATTACCTTTAGTGTGTCATTTTCCTTTATTAATAATCAAGTAGAATACAATGCCCTGATCATTTCCTTATAGATTTTGACCGAGCTAAGGTAACATTTGTAGAGATAAAATGGGGTTCTTTATTGGTAGTGAATCAAGTTAGTGGGACATACAGATGTGAGTCACCCAACCTTATTGCTTAGCGCAATAAAGCTAGACATATGCTCAAGGGTTTTAGTCGGTTTGCCTCAAATTTGTTGAGTGAGATGTTAATGAAAGAGCGAATGATTTAGCTCAAATGGCTACTGGTTTCTAACAAAGGGTTGTGTCTAGTCTTGTACTACTTAG
Organism: Omphalea diandra; assembly: GCA_949677035.1. Lineage (NCBI taxonomy): Eukaryota > Viridiplantae > Streptophyta > Magnoliopsida > Malpighiales > Euphorbiaceae > Omphalea > Omphalea diandra. Next base: position 16,206 of record CATIWR010221849.1, on the reverse strand, counting down.
AGTTTGTGTTGTGTGAAAAGGTCATTTATAGATTCGACCAACCAACTTATATGTGAGGTGTGTAATCTTGATTTCATAATAGATTAGAAGGCAGAGATCATCTTATAGTTGAAAGATCTAAATGCTCTGGCCAAATCGCATGTATGACACATGGCAACAAAGTTTTACTATGTTAGTTATGATTAAGGTTCATGAGGGGATAGTAGGCTCACATTAGTCGAGAAAGATGATGAAGAAGCTCTTAGTCAAGTATGGTTATTATTGGTCGATGATGAAGAAAGATTATTTTAATTATACCAAAGGGTGTAAAGCATGTAAGAAATGTGGGCATATTAGGTGCAAAGCATGTAAGAAACGTGGGCATGTTCAACATCTCCCAGTAGAAGAATTACACTTAGTCATCAAATCTTAGCATTTTAGAGGATGGGCAATGGATCTTATTAGGAAAATTTTCGCACTCCATCAAATCAACATGTCTTCATCATAGTGGCCACTCATTACTTCACTAAATAGGTAGAGGCAGTGCCGCTCAAATTGGCAAACCAATCCTCAGTCATTAAATTCTTTAAGGATAACATTTTCTATAGACATTGCTTGCCAGAGACAATCATCACAGACCAAGGAACTATTTTACTTAATTATTTTTCCAAAAGCATGGAGTGAAGTTGCTTTATTCAACACTTTATTATACCTAAGCCAATAGGAAAGCAAAGGTGATGAATAAGGTTATAAAGTTAGATATTCAAAAGATGGCAGAGGGTAACCTCAAAGTTTGGCATGAGTTATTGTCTAAAACTCTTTGGGTGAGATGAACCACAATTAAGATAACTATAGGTGTAACTCCTTTTTAGTCGGTCTATGGGCATGAAGCTTTGATCCTGACCAAGTTGTCATTCAATTAGAAGAATTCATCAAGACAAATTAATAGTGAGCAAGTACAATTCAACTATACTAGAGGAAATTAAAGCTTTGGATGAGTTAAAAGCCCTTAATCACCCTCAAATCCTAAAAAAAAAAAAAAAAAAAAAAGGTTCAGCGAGGCAAAGAGCTTTAACAAAGGCAATTTGGTGTGGAAAGTCATTCTCCCAATAAACCAAAAGGAACACGCACTTAAAAAATGATCCCTAAATTAGGATGACCTTGTTAGTAGAGATATTGTGGTAAATGGAGCATATCATTTAGCTATTCATGATGGGGAGATACATGGTCACTTAGTCAATGCAATATTCTTTAAAAAAATATCATTCATTAGTGTAATAAGCAATAGATCGCTCAATATTTGATGGAGTAATAAATTTGTAATGATTCGGTCTTTTTGGCCAACTAGAGTTAGATTTGGTTTTATTAATTGAGTTAGTTATTGTAAGATTTATTAACAAGGCATTAGCTATTGGTGGACATATTTCAGCCAAAGTAATTATTTTCTAATAAAGTTGCTTTTAGGCTGAAGTTTTGCCTTACCCGTGATTCCTATGTTTCAGCCTAGGTGTTTACTCGTTGATAAAATATTCATTGGTTGATATGAACTTTGTTATTAGAATTATGTTTTAGCCTAAGCATTTATTTGCTAATAAAAACTAGTTGTTGGCAGAGAAATTAATGCTTGAATTTATGGTTTATTGTTTAATGTGTTTGATATTCTAGATTATATACTTTGATGTTGAGTGGATGATTGGTATAGTAAATGCAAGGCAAAATATGATAATATGAATAAAAATCATTCATTCATAAAGCATGAGATTTAGCCACAAAGGGGAAATATGAAAATATCCATTAAAAGCATTCAAAACAAAAGGGCATTCGCCCAATAATGTTTGTCTAAGGAAAATACAAAACAAATATAAGGCATAAAATATATGATCCGGGCAACTTGAACTCTAAAATGAGGGTCGAGACAAAGGAAATGAACTCATAAGCAAACGTCTCCTTTTTTTCCTTTGTCTATAGGGTCTTTTTAAGCTCTTTTCTTATATTTACCTGCTCAATAATATCTTAGGTCAATGCCTTTATCTTGTCTAACTCATGTCAAGTCACCCTGACCTTGGCCAATTCCTCGATAAGCTTCTTCTTTTTTTTACCTCAAGGGAACAACCTCATCTTCTTAGATAGCTTTAATAATATACCTCCCTTAGATGATTTATTGATTGAATGAGTAGCCTTAGTTACTTTGCTTTAGTTACTTTGCTCACTAAGGTAAAGAATTTCACTTTAAAGTTCTCCAATGATTTTTTGACCTATACTTATCTCAGTTTTGGTAGCATGGTTTGAAATGAAGTAAGATCCTTTTGGAATGCTGCTAGCTAAATCAGGTTTGAGTTATAATAGAGAGATCATAAAAGAATTGGAGGTAAGCCAACCCTTCTCAGGAGTAGTCCTCAACTTTAACTATCACATCTCTTTTTCTCTCTCCACTTCAACTTTTGAGCCTTCCTCTTTTTCTTTATCCAAGAGTTTAAGATAGTTAATGAACTGAAAAGAGAGGGGTTTATTAGAAAAACTTTTTTGTCATAAGTCAAAAGGATCTATAAGAATTTACCTTAGAGGAATTAGCGTACTCTGATTTTTTGGTCGATTTAGGCTCTTTGCTCAAAGTTCTTTTCCCAATAGCCCTTTTTAAAATTGTTTGAGGTACTCATGGCTATTGGAGAGACTGGAGGCAAAGCAAGTGGAGATTTCCAAGAATTAGTTGAATGGGTAGAAGACGGCTTTGTAGTCTCAGTGGTAGCCTCAATAGGTGAAGCATTTACCTTAGGGCTCTCAACTTTGATTCTTAAAGCAAGTAATTTTAGACCTTTATTGATCCTCTTTAGCTTCTTTTTGTTGGGATGGGACACCTCGCCTAATTTATTTACTTCAAGGTTTGAAAGTTCTTTTAAATGGCTTCTACAAGTAAAAGTAAATAGTTGTACAAATGCAAGTAGAAAATCAATGGTACAAGAAAAATAACCTCCTCAAGCGAGATTCGTATCTAATAATATTGTTTCACTAAGGATAAGTTGTTTATTTCCAAGCTTGCCCAAGTACAAACCATTCCATTTTGGGCAATTGTGCTTTCTCCTTTCATCATGGGAAAGGGCATTCCCTACTATGCTGAATAGGACATTTGGTATTGATGGGCAATAATCAATCCAAGGCTTTTGAAAGAATTGTAGCCATATTGTTGGCAGGATGTTTTCCATCTAAAAAATGTATCTTTATTGGTAATGGACATACCATTCTTGTATTAGCTTGTCCTTGATGAGTTGTACTCTTTTCAACATTTTCTCTACTCAAGGTAATTATACTTAAAGCTGTAAAATTTTTTAAAGGCAAAGATTTACGCAATGTATTCACCTTTAGATTTTAGGGCATCCTACATAGTACAAGAAGAAGCATTAATTAGTAAAGGCCTTGGGAAAATTTGTAAAGAAATATTATCTTTGGTCAACTTGCACGTCTAAAACTTTAAGATCTCGTCCCCTAATCAGCAAAATTTAACAAAGTGCTATCAAGGATATCCTAATTGTCAAAATGCATATATCCTTTTCAATCTTCATTGATAGTTGAGATCATGTGTCAGATACTTAGATCTTTAATCTTAAGTTGCTCAAAAAGCTTTTGCACGTTGAAAGAAGAAACAAGTGGTATTGGCACTAGTTACACAAGCCCAAATTGTCTGTTAAAATAATATGGGTTATACATCTCCACCCCACACCTATTATTCCTATTGAGTTCTAAAGAACAAGGGAAATGCATGTCCTCATCAATGAGGCAGCTGACCCAATTTTCTATCCACTCTGGTACCCTATTGCCCAAATTAGTATGTTGACTATTAGCGCCCTTGTGTGGAAACCTTTTTTAATTTGGGCCAATACAGCTGGGTAAAATTATAAAAGTTAAAAAAATGGGAAAAATTATTTCTTAGGGGTGAAAATTATTTTACCCATTGGCCATAATTAGAGATGGAAAGTGGAGAAGGTTGAGGAGTTCTAATTGTAAGCTTTGAAAAATAGGCCAAGAGCTAAAACTAAACCATCCAAAGTGGGTCACCCATGGTACTAAGGGTGCCACACTCATCAGTGGGAAGAAACCCATAAAGTCCATGGTAAATATGAGCAAGGATAGAAAGACCTAGAGATAAATGTTAACCATAGGCTAGAGCCACAACCATATTCAGTTACTCTTTAGTAACCTTCTTAGAGGGACAACAAGAGATGTACTTATAGAGCCAGTATAGGAAAAAATTATATGTTCACTTAATAAAAGGGGTTGGTTGATTTCTAGTTATTTCTTATGAAAGAAGTGAAGCCTGGATTATCAAAATCAATGTTAATTCTATTGGACTAGGTTAGTCAAACCTAAGTCAAAACTCTCTGTTGATCTTGACAATATAAATTGGAAAGTACTAATGTCAATTTTAAATGTTGACCTTGCAGAAATTAAGTTAGGAACTTATTGGAAGTTGAATGGAAGAAAATAATTCAAAATGTGAAAAATCACCTATAAATCGTAACCAAGAATTTGGAGTGACGACCACTATCTAAGAAATGTTAGTGTCCATTTGGATAGTTTATTTCGTGGTGCAAGTCCCAACCGCGACCTTCAAACCTCATTAGAGGGATTTTAAACTTGCAATCAGACAATGCCACGTGTCAAACTACCCGTTTAAAGATAAAAAATCACAACAATGAATCCTTATTAATGGCTATAATATCTCATAAGCAAAATCGTTATCCTTTCATGTGAAAGTCACGACCAGCCCTCCAAGCTCGCGACCATAACTTTCAATCTTCTTTAGAGGGACCTAACAACTAGTTTTCCAATGGACCAATAAGACAATGCCACGAGTAACTAACCATTAGACACAAATGAAGTTTACAATTATGAATTAGTAAAATCTAGTGTAATTGTAAAGATCGTGATCACAACTTCTAGTCACAATTGCGCCTTTGTCTGACAATCATTAAATGCAAGATTTTGCCACCAACTTTTAAGATATGAAGATAGTTTTGATATTAACAATTCTTTGATGGGATTAACCTATAAATACTCAACCAAATGAACATAAATGCAAGAGAATAGTATTTATTAAAGTTCAATTTATTTCTCAACTCTCTCTTACTCTTTTATTTACTCTTTTGTAATTGAGTTGTATAAGGTTTGGTGTGAGCCTTTAAACACCTTTGGGATTGGTTTGAGTGTAAGCCATAGAAAAACTCTTGTATAGGTTTGAGTGTAAGCATTTGGGAAAACACTTGTGAGGTTGTGTGTGAGCCTTGTAAAACACAAAATTTTAAAGTTTGGTATGAGTTTGTAAAACATCATTTAGTGTTAGTGAAATACAATTGGTAAATTAAGGAGTGGATATAAGGTTTGTTAACACTCGAATCATTATAAATCTTATATTTTTTATTCTTCTAACTTTTCTATTTAACTTTGTTCTAAATGGCTTTCCACCAAAAATTAAAATTTTCACCAATTCAACTCCCCTTTCTTGATGCATAAGGGCCAACGAATTCCTTCAAGGTTAACCTCTAAGGTAGTAGATGCCTCTTGGTTGACAATTGGAATATTAAACAAAGCAGTAAGGTTGTAAAGATTAATAAACAAGGGTCCAAAGTGAAAAAAGAAACAATTGGTTGACGAGACCAAAAGAGAAGGGCTGCATTAATAAGATATTTAAGAATAGTAATGCAGTTGAATGAAAACTGAAGAAGGTCATTAATTCCTACTTCTATTTAGTGTTTGGAAAAAGTAATGGCCATCTTGTTGAACTAATGAATATATTCATTTTGGACGATTGGCCAGGTATTTATGGGCAAAGATTTATTCTAAAGGTTGTTATCTGTTGCCCTATAAAATCTATGAGGGTTCCTCCTGGCGAAGAAATAAATTTTGACCAAAGAATTCTATCAGTTCATTAAATGCAAGCCCAAGAACATAAATAGGGGTTGAGGTGAAAGGTATTAGTACCTGGTAGTCAATAGGGAGGTTATCATTATTCTCTTTAAAGGTCTTATAGATTTAGTCTGGAGTGGCTACTTGGGCAAATTTCTTAGACTTCGTCTGGAGTGGCTACTTAGGCAAATTTCTTAGACTTCATCATCTGCGAATGGGTAAAGATTAAGGATTGAATAAGGAAAAAGAATTTTGATGATTAGGTAAAGAACCTTACTTTAGGAAATAATTATTCTAAAGAGAGAAGCTTTTAAATTCTTTAAAAATAGAAAGATGAAAATGACTTGCCCTTTTAAGGTCTTTAGAGGAAGAGGTGAATGGGAAGAGTCTGAAAGCAGATTTGAAATTTAAATTAATTTACCTATGGTGCCAAAAAGGTTGGTGTGACTCAAGTAACTGTACATTTTCTATCATTTCATTTCATCAAGAAACTTCTGGAAGGTATGTCTCTCTATATTCATATATTGTTTCAATTCCCTAAGAATCTTTTATAAGGCCCATCTCTTCAATACTTTCAAATGGGTACAGTTGGCTAAGTATGAAAATCAAATATAGAAGTCGGCTAGGTTTATTAGGCGAGAGAATTTCAGTATTGCTTCAAGTGAGACTTTCGGTCGATCAACGTCCATGTTGTTTAATTTACTTATTTAACACAAATGGTTGAGTTGGTCCTAAGCGATGAAATTTCTATCTATTGTGCCCAGTTTAGTGACCTTGAATAATTGGTTTAGTCTTAGACAAAGGATTTGCCAGCTTTTGGTAGAATTATCTAATGGCCAAATGTCGCTCAAGAAGAAGTTTTGGGTGTTTCTTACATTTCATGTGGGCGAAGGTTTTTCTTCATTCTAAGGGATGTTCTGATGGATGAGTGTCTCTCAAAGGCATTTGGGTTGTTTTCACTTGAGCAAAATGTTTTTCGATAGTTGGTACAGTGTTTGGATGATATCCATTCAAGAAGTGAGGTCTTAATTGAGGTTCTCATGTCGCCCAACGCATCACTTAGAGATTTTTGGCGAATAAGTTTAGGGCTTCAACTATAATCTATACAATGATTCATGAGGTAGTGTTTGGAAGAATAAGGCCTTGCTAGGTACAATTCTATAATTTGCTTTGGAAATTATAGAATTATAGGGGTATTATTTACACTTGATCTCATTTTGACAAGTCTTTGCACTTAGGCATTGCCCATAAGATTAGTCTAATCTTGAAAGACCTTTTTCATCATTTAATAAGGCTTTGGGCTTAGACTCTTATAGGTGTTTGTAATACAAAAATGTGTCATGGGCTTTATTTAAGGAGTAATAACTTCTGGGATTCAAGACATAGATTGTTAGGCTTGGCCAATAATGTGAATGTAGATAGAATTTGTACATATCTATAATTTATTGAGAGACTTTATATTTTACTAGGATTCTTGTATAGTACTAGTATATAAGCAGACATAATGTACAGAAAAAATCTTGATTTTCACACATAAATACAATACTCTTCTCTAAATTTTTTCTTTGCTTTTTATCTCTTCTTTTGATTTTTGTTTCTAGTTGATGGTGTTTATGCCCAAATACCACTTGAGCTTACTATAAATTGTCTATAAACTCATACCTTTGATTGATGGCTTTTGCCTATATATCAAACTCGATTAACTCAGGTTAATCATTTATTGTTTGGAATTTTTGATACTGGCAATACCTGCCAACAATATCCAATTATTATTATTATTTTAGTTTTGAGAATTTATTCGAGGGTAACAATGACTATGACAGAAAAGTTTGTCTTTAAACATAAGATCAAGAAGGAAAGCTCGAAGCTGTATATATATGTGGTTTTATTTTTTTTATTTTTTTGGTGTGTTTATTTCTTTAATTGTTTTTTGATGTTGGATTTGTAATTACTTTTAGATGCAAACTAAATAGTGTGATAATTGGTTTTGTGCACGTTAATTAAATATATTACTCTCTGTTTCAATATTATAAGTCTTTTTTTCTTTACACAAGAATTAACGAAGTTAGATTTTGCTAATTAATAGTCACTCTTTTTAGTAAAATGTCCTTTCATATTATTTATTATAGTGCACTAAATTTTATGAAATTTAGTAAAAAAATACTTTCATTTATTTAAAGTTGGCAATGTATAAAATAATTTTTTATTTTTGATAAAATCTAATTAATCACAGAACATTGAAACGACAAAAAAATATGTATAAAAAATTGCAATGCAAAACCTTTAAAAATAGGTCACTTTTCATATTTAGATGTTAGTGTAGTTATAAATTATTAAATTTGCCCCTTCATTAATTGTCAAATATATCTACACTAATAATTAAATATTTTTTAATTACTTTGCATTGCAATTAATGAAGGGACAAATTTGACAATTTATAACTAAATTAACATATGAATATGGAAAGTGGTCTATTTTTTGGGATTTCTAAAAAATGAAATATGACCTATAATAATATTAGGACGGAGGGAGTAGCAAATTTAGTAAAATTTTCTTTTTGATTTCTTGTGCAAATATAGTAGCTCTTTTTTGTTTTAGTTACGGCTATTTGAACAATTGCTTGTTGCTTTTCATTTGAAAATATGAATGGAAGTTTTGATCTTGGAAGTGCAAGCACTGGGCAAGAGAATGCCTGTTTGTCATTGTTGCATTGAATTATTGTGGGCTTAACCAAGTTAAATCAGACCATATGGCCGTCATTTGCTCATTTATTTGGACATCATCATTCATTCTAATAGTCAGTGCATTAATTTTTGGGATAGCTTTGAAAGATTTGTGTAGCTGTTATGGGATTCTACTTTGTATTGCATATAAGCAAGGCATGGCATCTAGAGGCAAATGAATTGATGAGGTCTAGGATATGGTAATCGAAGAATCCATAGCTAAGCTCGCTCAGGACTATGGATTGCGAGAAATTGAATTGGAAATTGATGCTCTGTTTAACCAAAAAAAAAAAAAAAAAAACGAAACAAAGGATGAGAGAAAGACTGGAGTGGAGATAAATCTTCCTCTTTTTTTTTTTTTTAATTCACAAATTTAAATAACTCATGTTTTTTTTACCTTCTGATTTTAAGTCAAAATCAGGTTACATTAAAGAAATTCAACAAGGTTAAAAGTTTAATAAGTCTAAATAATTAATTTAGATTTAAGTGGTCTATTTGAAAAAATTTAGGAGATTAATTGGTCATTTAGATGATTTTTTTTTTTTTTTTGTCCAAAACCGTGTTACAAACAAATGAGGGTGGTCAGCAGTTTGCATGGAGGCCAGAGACTATCGCTTGGCAATCAGTCTCTGCATGAATATTTTTTGCACCCAATTTGAGAGCTTGTGCGGTTGTGCCCCTACAAGATCCGCCCCAAAGAAACACTCACTGCTCAAAGGGGCTGCCCCAATCACCTCCCCATTGGAATCACGAATGATATCCCCAAAACATATCCCAAGACCCGACTTCAACCATTCGCCGATATTCATTTGGAAGGAAAGGGCCTCAGAACTCCAACGCTACGAAGAAAAGACAGTTGAAGGATTGGAGCTTGGCTTGTTTGTTGCAGCCTGGCAAATTTTCACTAAAGCCTTCTGATGGAATTTGGAAGATTTTACTCAACATACACTACCTTTTGTGAGATACTGGTTCCTGGTTAGAACAGAGGCACTCTTCCTCATATTCCACAGCGTTCTACACATAATACCTCTTATTCCTTAGATACTAGACCCAACTTGGTTTCTAACATCCAAACTCATAAATATTAGCAAACCACTTAATTCTAATTTATACAAATCAGTCTTTGGCTCAATGATACAAGAATCACTTTCAGAAATACAACTATGAGAATATGAGTTCAAACACTAATTGGATCCCAATTAACAAAAAAACACATGCACATACACACGCGTGCAAAGGTATGCCTGGTTGCCTGGTCCAGCACTAATCATATCAATGGTAAATTTTCGTATCTGAAAGTTGGCAGATGTATCTTCAACGCAAACCAAAATCAACAGCAGGAACCAAATCAAGAATTCAAATTAAGGTTTCAAATGAATTACTGCTTCTACATGTAGACATGTTATCTGACATTACTTCTAAACAGAAACAAATCTACCTGTCAATCAATTAACTATCAAGCCAACAAATGATATAAAATTATTTACTGGCAACTCCATGTGGACCACATGGGTCTACCCGCAACTTCAATGAATCAGAAGAATCAAATGGGATTGCTATTGGTCAAGCAGCAGATGCTATATGGACACGAGATGCTCTGCCACTTCAATCAACTTGCAACATCTAAAGATTTAGCTTCTCTATAAAAATGTATCCACAGTCCATCAGGTATTGTTGATTCATCTGCAGATATTGCAATTCGTAATGATCAATGAAGAGAAACTTTCCAGAAAAAGAACAAATAGAAAAAAAACAAAAGCCAGCTTTGCTGTTTTGATCCAAGGGCTTGCATTAGTAATTCAAAAACCATTAAATAAAAATAAATACAGATAATAAACAAAATTGAAGAAAGCATATAGACATTATGGCTTCAACTTGAACATCTACGGTTCACTAACTGAATTTTAAATCATGTGCAGGAATTCTTTAAAATTCCAATGGAGAAAAGATAATTACACTTGAAATCCAGTACTTTTAATCTACCATTACCTCCAAAATTTTGTTATCAATGAAGGCTATCCTAAAGCTAACCAGAGCCCAACCTATTTTACATACTGAGGTAAGCTTAAGACACGATAGAGAAAAGATAATGTTAGAACGGTTGGCAGTGCTGCAGGTTTTCTTTTTTTAATTATTATTGTAATTTGAAAAAAATTCAATAAATACTAGAGAACACTTAAAAAGCTTTTTTTATTCTTTTTCATATTTGCCAAGAAATATTTTGAAAACAAAAAACCTAAAACCACAAATTCTGGTTTTCAAAATCTTGTTTTTTGTTTTTTAAAAAAACTCAAAACAAGAAGTGATACCGCACACTGAGTAAATCATCTTTTGTGAATCAGGGATGGAGTCTGGGAAACCAATATTGAGAATGAACATGGTTGTGAAAAAAAGGTAAATCTTTGAAGAAAAGACTGTATACTCTATTATCTCTTAGTATTAACTAAGGAAAGAATGATATCTGCATACTCCAGAGACTACACGAAACACAAGGTCACAAAACAAAACCGGAAAAGCCCCAACTGCATATAACCCTTGGTAGTGAGATGATAACAAACTTGAAGGTGACAATACTAAATGGGTTTGCAGATAAATTGGGAACAAGTATCACAGACGTCTTGAAGTTGAAAAGAAAAGAGTGAATCCTATCTTAAATCCTAAAAGAATATTTTTCATGCTGAAATGACAAAATTATGTAAAGTTTGCATGCCCATATTTCAGCGAAGCATGTCTATCCAATTTATTCCAAATGGACAAACTATGTAAAAAAGAAATCCTCATTTTGGACATTGTGATAATAAACTCCTTCAGCTGCAAACAGAAGACGATTGTCAAATGTTTTTATGAGATCCATTTCCAGAGCACGAAAGGTGAAAAGAGATTTAAATATTTACTTGCTAAAATTTATAGAGATTCCAAGTTATCATTTTTCACAACTCTTACCATTTATTTTCATCTTCACTACAGTTGTCATGATTGAAATTTCCATTAACATGAGTTGGGCCAGTGACAGAACCACTCTCTTGAGCACCTGGATGAAGAAATTGAGAAAACCCCTGTCCAATAGACTTCCATAAACGTGTCGGCAATGAAGACTGCAGACTACCAGGACTTCCACATGGTGATGGCTCAAATAAGCAAGCAGAAGCAGGGTTCAGATCAGAGAATCTGACAGCAGCTAACAGTCGTTCTGGAAGCTCCGACTCAGTTTGGCTCTCAATGAGAAACGCTAGGTCAACAGTCAGCATTGTGATGTAACCAAATGCTAGATGAACTATTGCACTTGCAACCACTGAAGATCCAATATCTATATCCACTTCGAAAAAGTTATCTGCCACATAGTATTTACATGTAAGAGCACGTCCGATTATGCATACAGCTTGCTCCCCAACTGCCTTTCTTACAATCCAGGGGCCTTTGACAATGTTGGCAATGAGTTTCAACCTTGAATTTCTAAATCCATCATCTCCTTTCAAAAACCGGTCCACCAAAGATCCCTCTGGAATTGGTTCTGTGCCAACAAAGTAGGCCACGGCACTATAATTATCCTTACTAGGAACTTGCAGATTAAACGCCCAAACAAAAGGCTTATTGCCACCTGTTGGAAACTGCGCATCGATAACCTTCCTGACTCGGCTATTGGGATTGTTTAAAACCTCACCAATCTTGGTAAAACCTTTAATCCAATCAAACCCAAGAGGCTTAAGAAGATATCCTTGAGCAGGGATTTTAACCTTGGTTGTCAAGTAGTGTGGACCTCGTACCATGAAATTATCTCCAGGTGGGGAAGCCCAACCATTTGGACAATTATCTGACTCAAGTAATGAAACAGCTCCCTCTGATTTGATTCTCTCTATCCATTCACACTCACCTGTCTCACCAGAACTGGCCATATGGTATGTCCTGTTTGGCATGTAACACATGTATCACATATAATGGAAGCAACAACGGCAATATCACATATACTTTATTCTTTTCTTTAACACAATCCCATCAACAAGAATGAGCCTCTGATATGGTAAAAGCCGATTGAAATACTTTGCGACTGATACGTATCACCACAGCCTGTGCAAAAACGACAACGTCTGGTTGGTTGTTGGCCTAAACTAAATCCACATACAGGACCATCCCCAGCCCTCAACCCCTATAATTTCACAGAATCCTCGCAAGTAGACTATAATGCTAGACCTTAAAATCCAGCGAGGGAGCTTGAAACAATATTATGATTGGCCATCAAAATTAATAAAATGCAAAAAAAAAAAAAAAGAAAGAAAGAAATTATGATCCACAGCTCCATAGGTTAAGAATGAGAATAGAATAGGGAGGAGTTAGTTGTACCTTGGACAGGCGGCTACTGCTGCATCAAGCATACAGAGGCTCCGGCGATGAGAAAATAGAAAATGCGATCGAGAGAGAATAAGATGAAGATGAGAGAGGAGAAATAAGTATGCGTTTGTTTTGAAGGAAAGCAAGTGGTAGAAGCAAAGGAAAAGCAAGGAATGTAATATATATTTCCTTCATTATGTTTTTCCTTTAGAGGAAAGGGTTTTGAGTCCACCCAAACACCACTTATTTTTATTTATGTTTTTTCAAGTGCTAGTAAGGAAAATGACATTTTGTCAATTGTTGTAAATCTCGGAATTTGAATTTTATTTTATAATTTGGATAAAAATAAAAAAAAATTTAAAAAACAATAAATTTATTTAGAATCCTTAGATACAATTTTTCTAAAAAAAAAACAAATTCAAAACTTGTGTTTTTTATTTTATTAAATTGATGATCAATTAAATTAAATTAATTTATTAAATAAAAATTATTTAATATTTATCTTTTATCTTAGAAAACAACTAAGTAATAAAAAAAAATTCTCAAAGAAAATAAGTTATAAGAATGATTTGATATTTTTTTTCATGAACAGTATAATACAAATAAGAAAATATAGTAATAATTTGAGAAATTAATTAATTAAAAAAAAGTAGATTTCTTTCCACCAATCAATCCGAATTGTGCGCATTAATTTTGGTGGGCCCAACACTGACAGAAAATCTTCCTTACACATATTTATTTTATTTATTGGCTAAAGTCCTGACCTGATCACGCCCGTACCACGTGTTGTGTTTAGATTTTTTTTATTGCAAATAATTATTTATTGAAATTTAAAATATATCTTTATATTTATATTTTTTTTAAGATTATAAATTACTAATAAATATTTATAATGAATATATTAGTCAATTACTTTTGAATGATAAACTAAATGAAATGACACATAAGAATGAAAAAGAAACAAGAATAAATTATTGTAATGAACTGATTGTAATTCATTATATAAAAATTTAAAAATAATTCATATTCAATTGAAGCAATATTTGTTAACATAAATGAATTTAGATTTAGTGAATTTTACTAAAATAATTTAAAAATGAAGTAATATTGTATACTTTTTAAATATGAAAGCACATAAATTTAAAAACGAAATAATATTTTTTAAAAATGAATGGAGATTTAGTAATATTGTATTTTTTTAGTGAATTTTTTAATTTGTTAACTTATATTGTATATTTTTCAAATATTGCATTGTAATACTGATTTAGTGAATTTTACTTAACATTTTTGAAAAATTTATGTGCTTTCATATTTACAATGCAATATTACCCAGTGTATTAGAGAAAATAATTGTGTTCGTTATTACAATATTTTAACATTAATTTTTTATTATATATAAAAATACACATGGGCATTATTTTAAATATAATTAAAAAATATTAAAATAACTAAATAATTATCTCTGTCTTGAGTTTGCTAGTTATTTGATCTTTTAGCATAAATAGATATGAGTGATATGCTTGTTGGAAATTTTTATTATGTGGGCTAATATTAATTATGGGTTAGTTTTGATTATTTATAAAACGGATTGAATAATATAGTTTATTGTTTTGGGTAAGCCCAATTAAAATGTGATCAATGGAGTTATGGGTTTGTGACATCTTTTGCGGGCCGATATGGAAGACGGTCAGTGTAGGCTTATTTTAACATGGACCTGTGATGGGTGAGCCTGTTAAAATTATTATAAATAAGCTAGGTCCCCTCTCCTGATTTAATAACAGAAAACCTTAGTTGTTACGCCTATTGTAGCCGTCTTTGAGAAGGTCAATGAGAGGAAGATCTAGCTTTCGTTTTTCAACCGTTCTGACAAATTCTTCAAGTGGTTTATTTCAGCTTTTGTAATTATGGCTCAAAACAATTTGGGATTCAACGCGGAGACAGGTATGCAATTTGTTTTCGTTCAGTTATTAATATCTTGGTGTTCTAAATTATGTACAAGATTATAGATAATTAATTTTAACATGTGGTATCAGAGCAAGGAATTGTACATGATTTAGAACCCTAGATATTTTGTATTATTAATAAAAAAAAATTATTTTGATGATCAAAGCTACTGTATCGCTTTGATATATTTTAAAGTTGCTTCAATCGTCACGAGCGGCTTGATTAGCTCAGACGGTTGAGGGTTGCAGTATTGGTAGGTGAGGTTGCAAGTTTGATCCGTGATAGCGTAGAATTTTTCTGGCAAAGTTATTATTGTATGAAATTATTATATATATTTGTTTGCCCGCACTATAATATGATTCTGGCTTAGCTCGAACGGATCTGGTGCGGTGAGTTTATTTGGAGGTCGCGGGCTCGAACCCGCGTCTCCATTTTATGCCAAACTTTTTTTTTCTTTCTTCTCTTCTTCTTTCTTTTCTTCTGTGGTTCGAGGGTTTCAAAAAACAAAGAATTTTTTTTCTTTCGTCGTTGACTGTCGATTTGTTTAAACACTCTAATTCTCTCGTAAACAAACTAAACCCTAACTGAGCTCGGATCTCATCACCATGGGTGAGTATAACGATGCCTTCATACGCAACCAAAACGTCGCCATTCTCCAGCACAAACTGTTTGGGCAAAGCCACTCGACTGGTTTAACGGCCAATCTGCTAAAGCTCTTGGGCCTCGACCTTCGCTGGAGAAAGATTGCAGGATAATTGATTTGTTTTGTGATAATTGTGACTGTTGGTTTGTGTTTTGTTAATCATAATTGTGATTGTTGGTTGAGATCTTGGTTGTGTTTTGTTGATCATAGCCTTCTTTATCTGTTGATTTGATTTGCTTTCCCCGATTTGGTTGTTTTGTTTATCGCCGATTAAAGGGAATCATCACCGGTGAAGCCACGGTTTTGTGGCATAACATTAAAAAAAAAAAAAAAAAAAAAAGGGAAGGAGAGGGATGAGGGCAGTGGGTCTCGAACCCGCGACCGCGTCCCTCCAATGGCAACCACGTTAGCCAACCGAGCCAAGCTATCTTCCTGTGATTATATTCTGCGGACTGTTATATGTAGATTACTATCTTATATATATATATATATATATATATTTCTAATTGCCAATTTATTATTTAGTGATATTAATTTTGTAATAAAATTAAATAAATAAATAATTATTATTTATTTATTTGTTTATTTTACACATATATGTGAATATAATTATGTGCTTAAAATTAAGGTATATTTTTTTTGGTACCTTGTGTATTTTTGGAATATATATTTGTGTTCAGTATGTATTTTAAT
>CATIWR010221824.1:0-11409 GCA_949677035.1 Omphalea diandra | reverse complement strand
AAGAGCTTCTAGGATCTCATCATCTACATCATCATATGCATCATAATTTTCACTAAAATGGGGTGAAGAACTTACCTCATTAGAAGAGTCTTCTTATGCCATGAAACATAAATTTGCTACTTTCTCATCTTCATCATCCTTGCTAGAGCTATCATCCTAAGTAGATTTGAAGCTTTTCTACTTTTCTTTGTCCCGTTTCTTTTTCTTTTTCAACTTAGGGCATTCATATTTAATGTGGCCTTGCTTGCCACACTTATAGCGTGTTACTTCATTCTTCTTTTCTTTGAGTTAGGAGATACCTTTTTGAAGTTCCTTTTATCCTTCCTTCTTTTTATTAGCTCTTTGGTTCTTCTAGAAAGCATGACTAGCTCATCCTCTTCTTTTTCACTATCACATCACTTGAGACAGGTTCTACCTCTTTTTCTTTAGCTGAGGATTTAAGGGCTAATGTCTTCTTTTCTGTTTTGTCATTCTTATCCCCATGCCCTCTAATCCTCTTAATTTCCTCATCCTTTTTTAAGGCTAGCTCATGAGTAAAAAGTTTGCCTATGAGGACATCTATTAGCATTTTTTCAATTTCTAGATTTGACTCTTGAAGACTACACACTTTGCACCAAACTTTTCAAGAGGTAAAGATTTGATTATTTTGGTGTTGACCTCATAATTGGTGAGTACTCTTCCAAATTTCTTCATATTTGTGATGATGGATAGAAGTTTATTCATCATATCGGTGATGTTTTCATTACCTTTCACCATGAATAGCTCCTATTTTGTTACACACATCTCTAATCTGCTGGACTTAACCAAGGTTGTGCCTTTATGATAATTCTTTAAAGCTTTCCAAATTCCATGGGTAGTGAGGCAATGTTGTACTCTTTCTACTTCCTTCCTTCACAAAGAGCTAAGATAAATTATCAATGCCCTTTTGTTTTGTCCATTTGATCTTTTATGAGCTTTCACTCATTCCTCCCATGGGATTAATTCTTCACTTCCATCAACCACCTTAGTAGAAGGCTTCCATTCCTTTACAACTATATCCCAAAGGTCCACCACATCATTGTCCAAATATATCTTCATCCTATACTTTCAATGCGTATAGTTAGATCCATCGATGTATGGCTTAAGACAGGTGTAAATTCCTTCATTTGTCTTCATTCACACAATTAAGGGTTTCAAAGATACCTTTCTCTGATACCACTTGTTGGACCTTGAGCACCAAGAAGAAGGAGTTAAATTGGTGGAAAATTTAAAAATTGGAAGGAAAGTAATAAAAGATGGATATAAAAGGAGTATGAGAAGAAATGGAGACATAATATTTTATAGTGGCTTGAGCGTTAACTAACCCTACATCCACTCTCCAATTCTTCACAATTAGATATTCTACTAACGTTACATGGTGTTTCGAAGCTCACACCAATCTTGTACACTTTGTGTTTTTACGGCTCACACATAACTTTATAACTTGTGTTTCAAGGCTTACACAAAAACCTCTCAAGTGTTTTCCCAAAGGCTTACACTTAATCTATTACAAGATTTTTACAACTAGACTAACTCTCAAACCCAATTACAATGGTGTTTAATGCTTACACCCAACAATATCAACTCACATACAAGACTTAAAGGTTGAGAAATAAAATTGTAAGAGTTTGGCTATATTCAATATTATTCTCTTACATTCATGTCTGTTTGGTGGAGTATTTATAGGCAATAGCAACCAAAGAAACATGATAAAGAAACTATGCTTAGATCTCTAACGCATGTAAGGCAGATCTTGCATTAAATGCCTATCAGACAAATTTTGTAGTCATGACTTATGTTTTGCAGTCACGATTTCTCTTCTTATACTAAATTTACTGAAATTACGACAGAGAACCCTATTTGTATCTAACAGCTAGTCCATGTAACATGTTATCATTAGTTTTTCAAGAAAAATAGTCGTTGTGTTCTTCCAATCAAACAAAAGTCGCGATTGCGATTTATTTTTCTCTTGGATGCATTGTCATCGTGAATTCGTCTGTTCGATAAGAAGAAGTTAATTCATTAAGTCACGGTCTCGAAGACTTTTCACCCTCGCAAATTTTGATATGCTATCAATTATCTTGGACACTTGGCAAGCTCTAGTTGTGGACTTGGTTCCCTCCAAGCAACTCCAAAAGTTGAAGTGGCAATCATGGATGCGATGGTCACCATGAATCTAACTATTTGAACTTCATTGCTTTCTTGGCAAGATCGCTGCTTCATTTTGCTCCGCGAATTCGTCTAAATCAAATTCATTCATTCCTTTTAAAATATCGCAATTGCGAAGTAAAGGTTCTTGATCGCGAATTAGGGTGTCTTTCACAATGCTTGAGACTTAGACTCTCATCCAATGTCTAATGCAAACCTATCTTAAAAACTGTAAAAATCAACACTTAAAATTGATGTTAGAACATATCAATCTATTTTGTTGATATCAAAAGAGAGTTTTAACTTAGGTTTGACCAGCCGAGTCCAACATAATTAATATCTATTTTTATAAATTTAATATTTATATATATTAAATCTATGTAGAAAAGAAAGCTATAAAATATTATTTTAATTATTTAAATAATCAATATTTTAATTTTTATGTGTGAAAGTTTTTTTTAAGAAGTTCAATAAATAATAAATCAGTTTTCATTTTAGAAACTGAAAAGTCACATATAAATAATAAAAAATTAAAATATTTTATGGCATGTCACATATTAAGCCATGAAAATTTTAAATGATTGATGTCAAGTAAAGAAAATTCTTTTTTATAAAATCAATTAATGCCTATTTACACACAAACACACACACATATATATATATTGATCTTAATAAGCAAAAAATTATTATAATAATTGTAATAATTTAATAGATTTGAGCTTACTATTTACTACATATTATCAAATAAATTAATAACTACCTATAAAATAATTTTAATTAAAGCATTAATTTTTTATAAAATTAATTAATGTCTATTTCTATAAAATTAAAAATTATATATTTTAAATTTATACAAAAAAATAATCTAAATTTTAATTCTTTCTATGTGAAGGTTTTTTCAGAAGTTTAATGAACAATAAATTAGTTTTTATGAAATTAAAAAGCATACATAAATACAAAAATATTTAAATTCATATATAAAATAATAAAATAATTATAATATTTTCATAATATATCACATGTTAAATTTTGAAAATTTTAAACTAATGATCCGTCAAGCAGAGAGCAAACTTTCGCTATAGTTTGACTACCATATATATACTAATTGTAGTGGGATGATTGTAATAACAAATTTTAGATGATTTGAATATTTATTTTATTAAATAATTATTTAATTAATTAAATAATTAATTATCATTTGTTAAAGTTATTGTAAAGTAAATAAAATAATAAAATAAATTTCTTAAAATTTATAATTACATAAAGAAGTAATTGTAACAAAAAAATTATTTATTGATTTATACTTTCAATTTTACGTGGCATAATTTTAAGAGAAAATTTATTAAAATTGAATGAAATAATTCTTGATAATCAATTAAATAAATAATATTTAAGTATTTGATAATTAAAAATTAAATTAATAATGTACTTGGTTCCATAAATAAAGGCATATTTTGCCTTTGGCCTGTGAGAGTATGAATGTGACTAGTTATGATCATACACATGTGATTTTGATGAAAATGAGGGAGTTCTAGCTTTAGTAGAAGTTCTCATAAACTTTGCCTTTGAAGTGGAAGGTTTATGATGATCAAAGCCTAAGTCATGTCTATCTTTTGAAGTCTTTTGAGAGTCTAAAATAAGATCAAGTTTTTCTTTTCCTTTTGTAAAAGAGGCAAGTGAATCTTTCAAAATTGAGATCTCTTTCTTGAGACTCTCATTTTGAGAAGACATAATTTCATAGAAATTTTTTCTTTTATCAAAGCCTCATTTTCCTTTTGTAATAGCTCAAAACTTTTCTTTAGTTCCTTCAATTCAGTTTTCAAAATTCTGTTTGTTTCAAAACTTTTATCAATATCAATGGTGGTGGATTTTAGGGCCTCAATAAGATTTCAATAGTAAACATGTCTTCAAACTCTTGATCATCCTCATCTAAAAGAGCTAGGACATACTTGTTTTGAAGAGTTCTCCTCTAAGGCCATAAGGCAGAGATTGGTTCTTTATCTTCTTCCCATCTTTGGCTCTCCTTCATCCTCACTTGTTTCAGATGCACTAGAATCATCCTAAGTGGTTTTATAGGCTTTCTTCCTTTTGTTAAGTGGTTTTATAGGCTTTCTTCCTTTTGTTCTCCTTATTCTCTACTCTGGCATTTGGACAGTTTGCTTTCATGTGGCCAAGCCTTCAACACCCATAGCATTCAATCTACTCAAGCTTGCCCTTACCCTTCTTCCTCAACATCCCTCTGAATTTATTTGTTAAGAGGGCTACCTACTTTTCATCTAGCTCTTCATCATCTAAGCTAAGGGCATTTGGAGGTAGCTTTGAGTGTTATTTTGTTCTTCTTCTTATTTGCATCCTCAAATGTCGATAAAGCTTTTTTATTTAGGCTCATCTCATAGGCAATGAGATTGCCCAACAGCATATCAAGTGGCATAGTTTTCAAGTCCTTTGAATCCTTAAGATAAATTACCTTACCTAACCACTCCTTAGGTAAACACCTCAGAACTTTCTTCATAAATTCCTCATTGGTGAATGTTTTCCCAAAAGCCTTCATTTCTCTAACAATCTCAATGAATCAATCATACATTCTTGAGATCATTTCATTAGGCTTCGGTTTCACACTAAAAAATGAGGGTCTCCATCTTATTTTTTTTAACATGATTTGTTCCCTCATGTGTGATCTCTAAGGCCTCCTAGATTTGCTTGACAACTGACTTCATGCTCACTTTGTTGTACTTATTTATACTTAAAGCACAAAAAAGCATATGGATGGTTTTATCATTGTTAGCAACTTGCCTTTTTTTTTCTTTATCAAAAATCTCATCAATTTCTTTCTCTATTTGATTCTTATCAGCAATTGTCTTTATTGGAGTGTATGGACCATTTTTGTACAATTTTCAACAGCTTAATGGATTTAGATCTAAGAAAGTAGTACATTATGCTCTTCCAATACTAATAGTCTGTTCCATTGAAGAAATGAGGTCTCACAACTAATTGTTCTTCTAGTCCATGCTCATTTTAGGCTTTCATGATCGTATCCCTCTTGCACTTAAGCTTTAAAAGAGATTATGAACTGATACCAATTATTGGTTTGAATAGAGATGACGCAACCCAAGAGAGCAAGGCACAATACCAACCTTTTAACCACTAGCGAGGATAGATCCAAGCAATGTTAATACCTCTCAAAATAGGCAGTAATCATACTTTTTAGTGCTTAAGAAAACCTACTCTTAAAGTGTTACAAAGACAATCCCCACTCCACCTAAATACAATGCAGCACCAAAAATGTTTGCACAATAACTTGCTAAATGTTCTCTAGTTGTTTAAAAATATTCCCCAAAGTTTCATAAAATCTTTTTGAACTTCAGAAATGTTCCTTATATAGCCAAACTCCAAAACTAGCTATTGAAGTAGTCGATATTCAATCTAACAATTTTTTTTTTTACAAAACTAGCTGTTAGAAGTGACAACGACTGTTGATTCTCAGCAACGCTTGCTAATCATGTAATGGATAGTTCCAACCCCATTGTTCGTTCTTCCATGGTTGTTAGCTTTGGTCTTAATCCCCATTGGAGTAAGAACATGCTCTTATTGATTTTCTACAAGGCATGAACTTGATGCTCTATTTTCAAACTGCACAAATGTTTTAATGACTATTGGTGAATTCACAATGCCCGTTAGATATACCTCAACGTCTGTTGAGCTTTGAGTGTACCTCGTTGGAAGGTCCATAAGTTATAGTTCAATTTTGAAGCATTTTTCTAATGTCTGTTGTGAAAAGACAACGTCCATTGCGAGAAGACAACATTCGTTACGAGGTCTAGCATAGCTCAAACTAGAGCACTTCTCCAACGCCCGTTATGAAAGGACAACACCTGTAGTGAGATCCAAAGTGCATAGCTCATGTTTGAGCATTTGTCTAATGCCTGTTGTGATATTCCAATACCTATTGAAAATTGTTCAATTCCCATTGAATTTGTTCTCCCCCATTACCATTCATTGGGTATGTTCATAGGATACTAAAATACTAAAATATAATCATTAGAACTTCTTCAGGTTTTGTCATTATTTTATTATCAATCAAAACACATCATTCAAAGTAGAGGAGTGAGACCAATGTCTTGGGGTCACATGTTATTTAAGCATTCTCTCCATCGACACAACACACACTTGTTTAATAGATAACAAATAATGAGACTCAAATTAATAATTTTATACTAGAATATGTGCGTTGAGTGAGATGATTAGAATAATAAATTTAATATTTATTTTTATTAAATAATTAGTTAATTAATTGAATGATTAATTATTATTTTATCAAGTTATTATCAAGAAAATAAAATAATAAAATAAATTTCTTAAAGATTGGAATTATGTCTGGAGATAATTAGAATAAATGATTATCTATTGAGTCATACCTTCAATCTTATATGGTACAATTTTAAGAGAAAATTTATTAAATTTTAAAGAAATATTTTCTGATAATCAATCAAATAAGTAATATTAAGTATTTCAAAATAAAAAATAAATTTAATAAATAATTACAATATATATATATATATATATAATAAAAGATTATCTATTAATTTATATCATCAATCTTGTGTAGCAAAGTTTTAAGAGAAATTTTATTAAATTTAAACGAAGTAATTTTTTATAATTTATTATGTTGTCACTAACCCCTATATATTAATAATTTCAAACAATTAATGGAATTAATTTAAATTTTAGCTTTATATGTAAAACTTTTACTTTTTGGTGTTTTAATTTCATAGTTATAAATTTTTAGAATTTTTATTTTTTAGTTTTTTAATGTCTTGCTCAAAAATTTTTTGTTTTATGATCTTAACTTTTTGTTTAAAATTTTTATTATTTAGAGTTTTTTAATTTTCTATTTAGAATATTTTTATATGGCAATTAATTTTTCTAATTTCTTATATGTAATTTTTTTATATAACAGTTTTTTATAACATAATATAAAATAATAATGCATGACTATGTTATATATAATTATTTGATAAATAATAAATAATTATTTAAAATTAATTCTAAAACCGAAATTATTAATATATATTAATATTAGATCATGTCAAATTGGTAGTTCATAGGGTAACCTATTCGTTCAACTTGATTGAGCAAACCCATTCAAATATTGAATGACTTATTTGAATTTTTCAACTAGGCCAAAATCCCTAAAGGAGTACACCGATGATGTTCGAACTGTTTAAAAATTAACAATCAAGTGTATGAACCTTGTATTATTACAAGATAGTGATAAAATCTGCAGATATTTGACAATGAAATGTTTTTGGCCAGTTAACAACAAGTAGTTATAGAATAGTGGCTGACGTGGAAAGGTAACTAGAGACATCTTCTCCACTTAGATTGAGAGGAGTAAAAGGACTTAAAAATCCTTGTTTTCAATTTCATCTTATGTCTACAATGGCTAATTGTGTTAATGCTCACCAATGGCTAACCATTATTCAATCTTGAAAACCATTATTCAATATTTCTCTACTCATAAAACATCTCTTCTCATAAAATGCACAATGGTTATTTCTCTACTCGTAAAACATCTTTTCTCATAAAATAGGATTTACCTTCTTCTCAATCTATAAAAAATGGATGTTGATGGTGATTCATGCTTCTATGGTAAGCGATGCTTTATGAAGACTTCTTAGACAAAGTGAAATCTAATGAGGAGGTTCATGTCATGTAAATGAAGAGTTTGTCAATTTTTCAAGTGGATCGATCCTCTTATGTGTGATAGGGAAAGACAAATAATTTTTGGGTTGTTGAGGAGGATTTCTAATGTCGAAGTTGAGATGCAGAGGAGTTGGAGGAGGGAGAAATGTCTTTGGTTGTGGGTAATTTTTCACTAGTACTGATTTGGTGGAAATGATGGTTCAATGGGGATGGCATCGTTGTTGATTTAGGGTTTGATGACTATTACAGGTGTTTTGTTGTTAGCTATGATGGTTTAGGACTAACTTATGTTCTATGTTGGATTGTCTTAACTGTTATTCTTCTTGTTTATGTTATTGCTGATGGAATATCATTTTCAGTGCAAAAAAAAAAATGAATCTAATTGTGAATATGATAGAAATAGAATTGGTTATTTTACTATTGTTATAAATGTGAATAGATTGTGTACATGGTGTTTGTTAAATGCTTCAAAGAAATTCATCTGTAATGATGCACCATATTAACGAGCAAAAAGCTTGAGCTTCAAAGATAGTCATTTGCAATATTAACTAAATAAGTTAACTAACATTATTGACACTGATAAAATATGTTAATTGCCAAAAAGGACATTTTCATTGAATTGAACCAGTTTGCAATTGACACTAGCAAAATATCAACAAAATGTAATTACCAACAAGGATAACTAATTTGTCCATAAAATTGTGATCACAACTAAACCACAAAAAAGAACAAAATATAGTTAACCATAAGCTTTAATTAACATCATATTGTTCATAAGTTGTCAAACTAAATTTAAAAAGTCTATAAAACAATTTGACTTCAATGGGGCTATTACAAAACAAATTCTTAAGTTGGACCTTATTCTTGAGTTGATTATAAAATCATAGGTTTTGTGGTACTAGAACCATCTTTGTTGCACTTAGTTTTTTTTCCCTTTTCTACCATGTTATGTCTGAGTTAATGATGTGTTTCTCTTAGACTAGAAGCTTGTGTTGATTCCTTCTTTCTCCTTCTTGCCTAATTTTACATAAGAATTATCATATTTCAAACAAAAATAACCAAACTTAAACCAAATATGTAAAATATAACAAGGCAAAAAAAGCTATTGATATACCTCTAATTATGTTCCAGTGATAAATTGCTTTCCCTATTTCTTAAACCTCTCCTTCTTTTTAGTCAAAAATTCTATCTCAGGTTCATTCTCCATCTTTATCTTACCCTTTTTGGGAACTAGTCTTAGGCTATAAAAATAATTAAACCCAACATAATAAGACTAACAAACATATTAACACAAGAAACACCTGAGTAAGAGAATAACCAATACATGAACACAAGAAACACATAGATTGATAACCACATGTCCTATTACAGGATCTGTAAACACATCATATCCTGCGACAAGCTATGTATAAAGCCTTAGGATATATTTGCTTTGACCTTCATTCCTTCTTGAATATGATATATTGCTTTGAGTCTCTTCAAGGCTGTTAAACCTTTTCATACTAATCTCAGCAGAATCAATTGAATTAACTAAACCAATTGGCCTTTCATTCTTTATTTATGTTAATTTCATCATTAATGACAGTTGAGGCGGAAGCATAAGTCTGCCAAATCACATGTCAATAAATTCTTGTCAATTAAGCCTTAATCAATTGCATTAACAGAACCAAACAAATAAATACTTGTTCATTTTTGTTGTTGTTGTTGTTGTAAATATGATATAAGGGAGATTTGTCTTTTCCTCCATGTGCCTAAAATTTTACCATATATTATGATCAAGAGCAACTAATTTGAAATAGATTCAGAATGAGGTATGATACATACCTGAGGTTTTGGTCATCTTTATGGTCTTAGTGGTCTAGCTTCTTATGAGCCTATAGGAGGCTGGCTTTGAGGTTACCCCTGATTTTGAAAGCTGATGTTCTTGAAAATTGGACAAGTTTTTTTATTATGTCCCTTTAAAAGCACACTTGACATGTCATTAGCCTGCCCCTCCTTGATAGTTTATACACACTAGATTTCTCCCCCTCTTATTTTCTCCTATTCTTGGCAGGTCTACCAAGCATCTTTCTATGAAGAGGGGGTTGCGGTGGATCATTGCTTATCCTATTCTAAAATTTTCTACCGTTCATGGGTTTCATCATTTATGCATAAGCTTGTATATACTTTTCCTTACAATAATAGTCATGTATGTAATCCTCATGATTATGATCAAAATGCAAGATGGCACAAATGGCATGATAACAAGGTATGCCTCTCAAATCCCACTTTTTACAAAGACATGTCCTATTACTCAAATTTACAACATAAGTATCCCTTATATACCCAATTTCAAAACCATCATCCCCATTTCATATAACTTGACAAAGAGCACTCTCTAATATAATTTTCTTATAATTCTAGTCCCAAACTCACTAATCCACTTATTAGTTATGTCTTTATTTGTGTGTAACCTAGTCATAACTAATTTTCTAATATCATCTAACATTGAAATTATATTTTTAGTCCTAGCTTCTATTATTTTTCCATCGAAAGCTTTAATAAGGTTATTATCTACTATGTCACACTTTACCTTAGTGTTGAAGTAAGTTGTACACCAATGGTGAGGATGAGTGTTAAGGATGTCATTGAACCATTTAAGGGACAGCTTCATTACCTCCTTCATGTTATGATCAAAGTCAGGCATATTGGTTGACTTTACACAAAGCCAGAATTGTTTTTATAGGTCCTTCCTCCTGCCAATCCTTTTCCTCTAATTAGCATACAGGTGTCTTACACAACACCTGTGTTCAAACTTTAGCAGTTAATCACCAATAGAATCCAAAAGCCCTTATTTAACATAACAAACATAAAATTCATTAATAGATTGAATTTATGTTCATAAAACAATATAGAAGATCCATACCTTTTGTTCATCAGTAATGATAGTCCACCCATCTTTATCCCTTAGCTCCAAATCATTTATTAGCAATTGTAAGAACTAGTCCCATAGTACTCTCCTCTCAATGTCCATAACAAACCAAGTTATAGGGAACATTTGATCATTCTTATCCCTTTCTACTGCTATTAGTATTTCTCTTTTTATAGCCCCTTTCAAAAAATAACCATATAATCCTAGCACCCTCCTACAACCATTCAATAGCCCTTTCTTACAACAATCAAATGAAATATCGAGTCTTTGAAATACTGGCATTTCTTAAAGAAGTGGTCTCTCAACTTTCATAATAGTGTAAACCCAGGTTTAGACCTAACAATCTCACCGAAATAATCCCAAAGCCATTCAAATTCCTTCTATAAATCACCTTGCAGTTGAGTTAGCACTCTCATCTTTGTCCTCCTTACTTTGGTCAAGCTCATCTCTAATTTCAAGTCCTTTTTTATCAATTCCTTTGTTAAACTAGGATAATTAATCCTAGGTTTAAAACCTCTTTTGATCTTGACAAAGTAGATTGATCATCACTAATGTTTCAAATAAGTGTTGATTTTGCAGAATTGAATCATTCCCTCAAGAAGAAATAAAGAAGTTGATGAATTCCAAAG
>CATIWR010221821.1:0-40820 GCA_949677035.1 Omphalea diandra | reverse complement strand
ATCAAGGACTATCATACATTGAGTGTACATATTTAAGTAATAAGATAATTACATTTATATATATATATATATATATATATATATTACACTTTAAAAAAATGTAATGGTAAAATTCACTAGACAATTATAGATAGTTATTTTATGTGTTATTATATTATTAAATAAGTATACAGTCTAATGCAAATTTCATGATTATTTAATTTGTAATTTACAAAAATAATATTTATTTTATTAGAAAAATAACGATGTACAAATAGGCAAGTTTTTTCCATAAATATTTGGACTTGGGGTTGGGTTGCCGAATCATTTTCACATATATGGCAGCCGCGCATCCAATCAAAGCTAGTCGGTGCCCTTAGATCTCGACCATTCCTTCGTCGAACGATCACCAATTAATTTGTTGGCTATATTGGCTCATTTTGATATCTCACATTGAAAAAATAACAAAGAGGAAAAAAGTTTTTTCTTTATAAATAGAGACTTAATTCCTTTAGTTTAATAATCTCAAAAATTATCTACTCATCTCTTAGGTAATTTTCAATATTTCTCATTTTTTTATAATATTTCACTTTGTAGTTATTTTCTTAGTAAAATATAATTTTGTTAGTGTGCGAGAACGTAGGCATAATTGACCGAACCTCGTTAAATTATGGTTTGTCTTTATTTTTCAATAGCTATTTTGTAGAGTATAGTTGTGGTGATATATTGTGTTGTTAAATTACTGTTATGGTGATTCTATCTAAAGATATTGGATTTTAAGTGGGACTGCTTGTGACTCTTTCAATTTTTCCTGGGAATCAACCTACAGTGTGATTTTTCAGTACAATCTTTCACTCTCTATTCACCTATAAATTTATTAGGTGAATTTGATGTGTGAAATATTACCCTTATTTTACAACAATTGGTATCAGAGCCAAAGTTTACTCTTAGTATGTTTTGTGGTTGCAGTTTAATCTGATATTCCACATCAGAAAAGATTTTTTTGGGCTAGTTGTATTCCGCTTTGATGACTATTGAAGAATTTTGTAATCGAAATGGAGAGCTCTTCAAAAATATTCATATCTACCGCGTCGACAGTTTCATCACAGCTCATATGGGCAAGAACTGTCGTGACAAATTGAAAATTGACAGTGGAAATCTTTGATGGCACAGGTCATTTCGATATGTGGCAAAGTGAGGTTCTAGACGTTCTTTTTCAGCAAGGTCTAAATATTGTCATTGTAGATGAGAAACCGAATGATTTTAAGGGGAAAGATTGGAAGACGATTAATCAATTAGCATGTGGTACAATTCAATCATGTCTTTGTAGAGAGCAGAGGTATTCATTCTCGATAGAAACCTCTGCAAGTAATTTATGGAAGGCACTAGAAGAAAATTTTATGAAGAAAAGCAGCCAGAATAAGCTTCGCATGAAGAAGAGGCTGTTTCGCTACACTTATGTACCCGGTACCACAATGAATGATCACGTTATCAGTTTTAATCAGTTGATTACTGATCTGGTGAATGTAGATGAAACATTTAAATTTGAAGATCTAGCTCTGATGTTGTTGGGATCACTTCCCGAGGAGTTTGAGTTTCTTAAAACTACTCTGCTTCACGGGAAGGTTGATGTATCTCTTAAAGAAGAATGTGTTTCCTTATACAGTTATGAACTAAGGAAGAAGGACAAAAAGGTCAGTTCCAATAGAGATGTAGAAGTTTTGGTAATCAGAGGTCGTTCGCTAAATCAAAGTATGAGAAAGAAGGGGAGATCCAAGTCAAGGCCCAAGTTGCACAAAGATGAGTGTGCCTTTTGTCGATAAAAGAGGCACTGGAAGAAAGATAATCCAAAATTGAGAAATAAGGGCAAACCCAATAAAGGAAAAGTTGTAGCATAATCAAGTGTTGTTGAAATTGATGAAGCAGTGTCAGATTACTCACTTGCTACATCATCAAATGGTTCTTATGATGTATGGCTACTAGATTCAGTATGTAGCTATCATATGTGTCCCAACAAGGAATGGTTCTTTGATTTTAAAGAACTTAAAAATGGTGGAGTTGTCTACACAACAAATAACATCTCTTTAACAACATATGAGATTGGTTCGATTTGCTTGAAAATTGCGGATGAATCAATCATCACCTTAATAGATGTTCATTATGTGCTAGAATCAGGCAAAAATCCATCTCTGTCGGGATCTTAGACTCAAAAAGGTTCGAGGTTAAAGTGAAAAATGGAGTGATGAAGATTATCTCTAGTGCACATGTGATATTGAAGGGAATTCAAAAGAACAATAATTTGTACCACTATCTGGGATGTACAATTACAGGGACAATAGCAGCAACAACTTCTATAGATGATCGAGAGTTAGAAACAACCAAGCTATGACATATGCGCTTGGGGCATGCTGGAGAAAAATCCTTGAATTTGCGTGCTAAGCAAGGATTATTGGAAGAAGAGCAAACTTGCAAATTAGACTTTTATGAGCATTGCATCAAAGGAAAGCAGACAAGGGTCAAATTTGGGACAACAATCCATAATACTGAAGGTATCTTGGATTATGTTCACTTTGATGTTAGGGGTCCCTCTAAACTAGTTCTTTGGGAGGGAAACACTATTATGTGACCTTTGTTGATGATTTTTCTCGGAAAGTATGGGTGTACACAATGAAGACAAAGGATGAAGTGTTAGGAGTTTTCTTGAAATGGAAAAAGATGTTGGAAACTCAGACAGGTAAAAGGATCAAAGATCTCTGAACACACAATGGTGGAGAATATAGAAGCGATCCATTTGAGAAAATTTGTGAAAATTAATGCATTGTTAGACACTTCACTATCAGCTTGACACCACAACAAAATGGTGTGGCAGAACGCATAAATCGAACATTACTGGAGAAAATTCGATGTATGTTATCCAATGCTGGGTTATGTAAAGAATTTTGAGCTGAGGCTGTAACATATGCATGCCACCTCATTAATCGCCTACCGTCTATTGCTATTGATGGAAAGATGCCATTAGAGAAATGGTTTGGAAAGCTTGCTACAGATTATGATTCCTTACATGTATTTGGTTCCACTGCATATTATCATGTTAAGGAGTCAAAGTTGGATCCAAGAGCAAAGAAAACATTATTCATGGGGATCACCTCTGGCATAAAAAGACTATTGTCTATGGTGTCCAGAGACAAAGAAAATAGTTTTTAGCAGTAATCTCACATTTAATGAATCTATCATGTTGAAAAAGGTGGATATTGAGTAGTTAGATGATAATCCCAAGCAGGTGAAATTTGAGAAAATAATAATCCCAGTTTATAAAAAAGGTGTTGAGACTCATCCTATGGTAGAAAGAGATTCTCAAGAAGAAAGAGTTTAAGCACTTCCTCAACAACTTGAACTAAGTACATCTAGAAAGCCAAAAAGGGTGCATAGAATGTCTGGTCGTTTTGCTGATATGGTGACTTATAAAAAGACAACATGATTGTCTGGTCACTATATTGAATTTGGCGACACTATCAAAAGCTGTTTGAGGAGAAATTAAATATGTTGAAATTCGCCAAGGTGAAGATTTGTTGACTATGTTAGCTCATTTTGATATCCCACATCGAGAAAATAACAAAGGGAGGAAAAGTTTTTTCTTTATAAATAGAGCCTTAATTCCTTCAGTTTAATAATCCCAAAAATTGTCTACTCATCTCTTAGGCAATTTTTAATATTTTTATCTTTTGTAATATTTCACTTTGTAGTATTTTTCTTAGTGAAATATAATTTTGTTAGTGTCCGAGGACGTAGGCATAATTGGTCGAACCTCTTTAAATTTTGGTGCTCTTATTTTTCAATAACTATTTTGTAGGGTATAGTTGTGGTGATATATTGTGTTGTTAAATTACTATTAGGGTGGTTCTGTCTAAGGAGATTGGATTTTAAGTGATACCGCTTGTGACCCCTCCAATCTTTCATAAGAATCAACTTATAGTGTGATTTTTCAGTACAATCTTTCACTCCCTATTCACTTATAAATTTATTAGGTGAATTTGGTGGGTGAAATATTATCCTTATTCCACAACAGTGCTTAGGTCCAAATAAAATTTTACTCCCTCCATTTCGTAATAAATATCATTTAAAATTTTTACACATATATTAAAGATTGTATTAAATAAATGTTATTATATAAGAAAAAAACTATAATACTTTTAATTAATTATTTTCATAAATTAGTGTGCACTCTACAAAGAAATGATTATTATGAAAGAAAAAAATAAAATTAAAAAAATTAATTAATATTTATATATAATTATAAAATATCAAATATTATGAAATAAAAATTTCTATTTAAACTGACATCTAATTTAGAATGAATAGAGTATTATGTTAGGATCTTTTCAATATCACCAAATCAAAAAAATTATTATTATATTTACCTTTTAAAATTCAATATCACGTGTTTTTAATTTATTTATTTTTATAATAAAAATATAAGCAATTTTCACTCTTTAACAAATACAATATGAAATATGATAAATGTTGTTAAATTGTAGCAAGAAAAAAAAAAGGTCCTAGAAGAAGACAAAGGATTCTAATTTATATTAAACTATATTAAGATTATTATACTAATAATAAATAGTTATATACGTCAATACTTTAAAAATTAAGGATATTTAATATATTAAAAATTTTATTTTATTGATGCTTTTATATATAATATCGACATAAACATAAATATATAGATAGATAAATATATAAAGTGCTATTTTTTAAAGGAAAAGGATATTGGAATTGGAACATTCTAGTGTCCAGTATGCTAGATTACCAGTCTAATGGTAGAAATAATAAATACATTTATTTTAATTATTCAAACATGATCAATTATTTAAAAATGAATATAATTATAAATTATAATCAGTTTTTTTGAAATATTATAAAAATTTTATATTAATAAAATTCGAACTTTAGTGTATACTTTAAAAAAATTCACTTCTACTATTAAATTAAGATAGTAATTTCATTTTTTTCTTAAAAAAAAGGTAATACTTAAATTTTTTTTAGAACAAGGCAACAATTATGTTGTAGTGAGCTTTGATTGTTACTTTTTTAAAATCAACAAAAGTTTTCATTTTTTTTTTTTGTTAGACATGATATATTTTATAATTATATTTGTATCCTCACTAAAGTCTGTTCTCCACCCTGTTAAAAAGGTTTAAATCTTGATGCCTGACGACAAGAGAGGCACTATCCTCCTCCTCCTCCTCCTCTTCCAAGTCCTGATGCAGATAGTCTATATGAGAGGTGGGCCAGAAAAGTGATGTAGAGACCTTATTAATTTTTCTACTATTGAGAGAACAATGGTGGGTTCACTAGTCACTGGTAATGTATATGGTGGGTTCAAATTATTACTTAGTTCTACGTCTGACAATCAATTTTAAATTTATCTTTTTTAATTTGTGCTAATATGTTTTCTCTAATGCAATTTCCTTTAAACAGAAACAGAACTTTAGGATTAGACAATGATTAAATACCCAATAAATGTGATCTTAAATAATGATCTCTGTTACCTAAATATTGAAGTTGTTGTGGGAGGTAAAACTTAAAAAGCATGGCATGGATGATGATGCACCACCACCAAAAGAAAGTAATAATGAGATAGGTGTGGGTCTCAGTGATTTACATCTCAAAAGGTGTTAAAATTGGGTGGCCCTTCTTAAATGGCATTAGTCGTCTCGTCCATTTTTCAGCTCCAGGTTCAGCACTCCTCGATTTTAGTACTACTGCTTAGGTTGAGAATGGGCTGCCTAATCAATTGCTCTTCATTCTATCAAAAAAAAAAAAAAAAACTGCAAATACAATATTCCAGTGTTTTATGACTTTTATGCATGATTTATTACATTTTTTCTAATTTTACCCTCTCATTAATATTGAACCTATTTGAAGTTATTTAGCTTTTCAAATATGTAAAGGGTATTATTTATCATATCAACTAATAAAACTATTTAATAACTTTTTTTAATATGTATGTCTCCCTCTAAAATCTCTATTATTGTGAAATAAAGAGAGTACATGACTCACAATACATTCAAAAAAGGATCAATATGAATCCTAAATAAATTAAATTTAATGAAAAATTTAATTTATAAATAATACAAAATATTCAATCAAAATCAAATTAAATGAATTATATATTTAGTTCTGATTCTAAATAATTTTTATTATCTGGATTGATATCTAAACTAAATCAAACTTAAATAATTGAATTGAATGAAATAAAATTGAAATTTAAACTAAATTAGACTAAAATTTAAAATATATAAACTAAAATCAAATCGATATTTATAAATATCAAATCAAAATTTGTAAATAACAATTTTAGTTTTGGAAATTTTAAATAATTAATTCAAAATCAGACTTGGTCAATTTTAGTTCCTTTACTTAGAAGCCATTAAATATATGAGTACAACTATATTGCTATTTTTCTCTCATTGTGAATATCTATTTTTATGATACTCCAATTTTAAAAAAGAGTTGGAAGAAAAAGAAAAAAAGAAGGCTATAGAAAAAAATGCAAATCTTAATATCATCAATATTCATTATTTTTTAATATTAAGAATTTTATATTGATGATATTTGAATTTTAACACTCTTTTTAAAGATTATAATTTTATTATTAAATTAAAATACTAGTTATATTTTAGTCAGCTTTCATTATAACTTTTTCTTAAAATCTGCCAACAAAAGTTCTGTTTTTTTTAGATATGATATATTTTACAATTATATATATATATACTTTTCTTGAAAATGTAAAATTGGAAAGAGGACAAATTCATGGCCACGAATATGAATGCACATATTATGTGGAATTGATCTAACTTTTTCCTATAAGCAATAGAGCTTTTTTTTTTGATATTACGAAATGTGTGAATATGTATATGCTGACATATAATAAACAAATATTGACAACATTAAATTTGCTTATAAATGTAAACCAAAAAATGGTACACAAGAGTCAAAATTATAGCCACTACAATTTGCTGGCCAAGGGAAATGTCAAAATTAAACCCTTTTCTGATTTGCCAGTGGTGACGGTGGTTATGGAGCTTGGAGGAGAGTAGAAAAAAGCCATTGAAATGCACTCCTCTTGCTCATCTTCGAAGATTGGCCTTCCCAATACATGCTTGTACTGCCCACCACTCTGAGCCTGAAAGAAAATAGATACTAAGAGGATTCTTTAAAAAGAGAGAGAAAAATATTAGATAGAGATTGGTACGATTCATAATCACAGTATCTAATATGGTATGATTAGACCACATCTACATAGCTGTCACTGGACATAATAAAGAAAGCACAATGATAGCTCAAGGTATCAAATGTAGGCCTTTGTCCATTAAGGAAAAGGTATTTAATAGACCTTAAAAGGGTATTGATTAATTGAAGGAATACCTTTTCTTTTACTTATCTTTTACTCATCATCGCTCACTAATATAAAGACCCTTACCATTTTTTATTTTTTTTTTATCAAAATGCCTCTATCCTTACATGTAATTTTTTTTTTGTGGAGCATGTAAATAACTAGCTAGAATACTTATTTTTGTGTAACTATTATCGTAGTAGTTAAGAGTTTTTTTTTTTTAGCAACTTATGCGTCTTAGTATATAACTTACCTGTGTTTGATCTCCAACTGTGACAACAATTGCATCTTGATCTGGGCAGAAAGATAGCCAACCTTTCTTGGAATAAACATGAAACTCTGAAGAACCATCACACAAGTGCAAGCACAAGGCATATGAGTAATCAGTTCCCCTTATCAGCATTCTAATCACGTCATATCCTAAGGTGCTAGTCAATCCATCTGCTTGGACGTTTCCTTTATGCTTGTAAAGATAACATATCGATCCAACACGATCTTGCCCTTGCATGATAATCTCATTTCCATATATTGTCTTTCGCTGCGAATTTTCCTGGATAATTTGCAGAATTTTTTGTGCTACATTTTCCATGTTAAACACAAGGGCTTCCATTTTTTCACTGTAAAAAAAAATATTAATGATTACCAGTTTCTCCTATCAAACTGAAAATTGTACACCACACAGAGATTAAAGAATATATATATATATATTTTTTTTGGAATGGGCACAAATTAATTGCAATTTTGGATATGCAAATTAACCTTACTTATACTGCCATCCAAGAAAGAAATTACAATTCATAGTTAGAATGTATAAATATTGAAGACTAGGTAGTTATTTACCTGAAATTTGAATATCCTGCAGGCCAAACTCCCTCCATATCTAACTTCAAATTCTTATCTCTACACCATACAAATTCTTCACTCAATTCACTCTCTTC
Source organism: Omphalea diandra (assembly GCA_949677035.1). Lineage (NCBI taxonomy): Eukaryota > Viridiplantae > Streptophyta > Magnoliopsida > Malpighiales > Euphorbiaceae > Omphalea > Omphalea diandra. The sequence continues at coordinate 32,507 of CATIWR010221821.1, read as the reverse complement.
CTCCCCATGAACATCCTCGAACCCATATGACTTCTCTGGCGACCGCGTCACGGCCACCCTTTTCTCGGGCGGCACCCTGAAAATTCCGGCAGCCGTAGACAGCACCAATCTTGTATGATCACTTGGAATTCCACAATTAACCAATTGGAAGCACCCTATTCTTGCCAGGGAATCCAAAATCCTGGGAATCGAATCACTTTCCGCAGAACTCAATGATTGGAAATCAATCCTTGGGGGTGTCTCGACAATCTTTTGCCTAGGAAAGATCTTGTCAGGCAAAACTAAATCCGGGACACTTAATGTGTGCTCAAGAAATTCAGTAAGCACATCGTCATTGGCCACAGAAGATCTCCGGCCAGAGGCAATCGGAGATGGAGGCGGGGCGCGGAAATCAATGGAATTTTCGGGCATGGGTTCAGGTGAAAATGCCATGAAATATGATAGTACGTACTATTTAAAGATTTAGCAAAGCACACTAGCTTAGCTAGCAATGCTTATCTTCTCGATGGATATTATTTTGTGTTTTTAAGTAGATGAATTCTCTACCTGCTTTTCTTTCTTTGTTTCTTTTCTTTTTTTCTTCTTTATACATAATTAAAGAAAAGGAAAAAAGTGCTAAGGAGCAGCAATGATGGCCTGCCATGGACATTTTGTAGCCACATGAGGAATCATCACTAAGCGAGGTTATTACTTTCTTTTCATGTTTACTTTCTTCATTTTTACCTCTACAACTTTCGCTTTGATGGCCAGTTACCCTAGTGACCCATAACCTATTTTCTCGCCTTGCGTATTAAACACTTTTTCTAGGTACTGTGAAATAGTAGTGATAATGAGTGTAACTACTCAAACACCACTCCACTCCTGACACCCGAAAGATCATATACTTGAACTTGAAGGTTACTGCAATTTATTTTTTTTTTTTATTGTTATAAACAATTGTTGCCCATTACCTGTTTTGTAAGTCAACTCAAACAGACTTATTTAAGTCCGATCTAATGAATTCATAAAAAAATTATTTTCACATGGTCTCATAACTTTTTAAGTTAAAGACAATAAATGAAAAACATATTCTTTTATTTTTTTGGTCAACAGTTACAACGTGGAGGAGGAAAGGAAATTTTTGAAGCTGAAACTTAAAAGTTTCAAGAGTACATATATTACCATTAAACTAAGTCTGGTATGTGAAACATATTGTTTTTGTTACTTGAACAACATCGAATAGCAGTGGTGAAATCAAATGGGGGCTGGCATGAGTTAAAATTCCTTAGTCGCTGGTGAAACATTGATAAAGGAGGTAGCACAGGCTTTGAGCCCCCGCCATATTGAAGGAGGAGAGAGAAAGGGAAGGGCGTAAAGAATGGAGAAGGCCCTCCCCCAATTTGAAAATTATTTATTTTTTATTTACTTTGTTATAAAAACGATGTCATTTCACTTAAAAAAAGTGCGGCCTTTTGAACATGAAAAAAAAATAAAAAAAGCAGGCCTTAAAACACAACAACCTTCCCTTGTCCCATTAAAATACTCAATTCGACTCGTCTCTCTTGGCTTGTTAAAATATCCAATTTAAACAGAGAATCTTATTTCTAAGTATGACCCAATTTGATTGATATTCACTTACATATTTATTTTTTATTAATTTTGTATTCAATCATCATTTAAAGGTTTTTATCATTCTTTTCTTTTTTTCAAAAGAATAATAATAATAATAATATAATTAAAATTTTCATAATTAAAATCTATATCATATAAAATTAAACTTTTCTATCCATAGTTAAATTAAATTCCATAAAATATATAAATTAACTTAAATTATATTAATTCTCTTAAATATAAGTCTAATATCTCATTTAAATAATTAATATTAAATTTTACTTAAATCAAATAATAAATCATCCCTAACTAATTACTTATCATGATATACAATATTTTCATAACTAATTTGATTTTTCAAAATTAATAAAAATTTTGTTCACATAAATAACTTTATTTCTCATAATTAAATACTTTAAACTAAATAAATTCATATAACATTCTTAATTAAATCAGTTTAATCAATAACTCAAATAAACTTAAATAACTTAATATCATGAATATAAATTAATTAAATTCCTTAAATATTTATTTAATATAATTTGTTCACATAATATAATTAACATTAAAATTATTTAAATCATATACTCATATTAACTTAATTGATTTCATAAATTTTTAAAAATTTACTTAACATAATTAATTCACATAATGTAATTAATATTTAAATCATTTAAATCACATATTCAAATTAACTTACTGTAATTTTGATAATTTTTTTAAAGTTCAATCAAATTCGTATTTAAATAATTAATTTCATATCTTTAAATTCTTTAATAATTAAATATATTTTCTTTATACATACTCATCTTAGAAATATTAAGTATCATCACATACTCATTTAAATTTAATTTCTTAAATAAAAAACATTCATTAAAAATAACTCTTTAAACTTAATTTATAATAAATAACATAACCTTAATTAAAATAATAATTTCTTTAATATAAAATCATTTCTCTTTGAAATATATATATATATATGAGAAAACATTTTTAAAATAACTCCAATTATCAAAATTTTCTAAAACTGAATTTCAAACTTTACAAAACTCTCCTCTTTCAAAAAAAAAAAAAAAAAAAAGATTTCTCTTTTACTCCCCTTACCCATCCATCTTCTTTTTCTCCTCCTCCCATCTCACCTTCATTGTTGCCGCTAGTAAATGAATTTTTCCTAAAAATAATTTTTAATTTCGTCATTGTTTGATAGTATTTGTAAGTTTGTTCTCCAACCTGTCAAAAAAGGTTTTAATTTTGAGGTCTGACTGGAAGAGAGGTGGTATCGTCCTCTCCTTCGTCGTGATGCAGATGGTCTGCACCATAAATTGATGTAGAGACCTCAGTAATAATGTCTTCTTCATAGGAATAAAATGGTGTCAAGCATATATTTGCAAAGGGATATGGTTGGTAAATATAACTTAGTTCTATATGTAATGCCATCAAGTTCAATTTGAAATTTATCTTTTCCAATTTGTGCTAATATTATTTTCTCTTGATGCAGTTTCCTTTAAACAGAAAAAGAACATTAAGATTAGACTATGATTAATTTAGTCAATAAATGCGCTCTTATAATTATCATCATTACCTAAAGATTGATTTTTTTTTGTAGCAATAAAAATATTTTCATTTATAAAATAAAAAAAATATTATTAAAATTTAAATTATTAGTTAAAAATTAATTATTAATAATTATAAATTCGCTCAACTTTAAATCACGATGTTATTTTTTGTCATGAAATTTCTTCAATAACTTTGTATCACTATAAGAAAATAGTAAATTATTGACAAATTTTACCTTCAAAATTTTTTTGGTAAGTAATTATCTAAAGATATTTTAATTATAAGGATCAGTAATTTAAAAACAAATTATAATGGATTTTATCAACAGATTTGAAAATCGTAAACAAAAAAGGCTTGAAATGTTTCCACAAATTCCTTTTGGTATACCAACGCAATAGTAATAAAATTTTACCTATAAAATTTTTTCGTAGGTAACATAATTTTTTAATTAGCAAAAATATTACTAATGAAATAAATTCCATCAGTAAATACTAAATTACCTTTAAAAACAATTTACTAATGAAAATTTTACATTAATAATATTGAAATATATTTTGTTGGTAAATATAAAAGTATTTTTACAAAATAATTTACCAAGGAAAAAATTTTCATTAGTAATTACTGAAATATAATTCAGAATTACAGAAAAAATTCTATTGGTAAATATATAAAAAATAATTTATCAATGAAAAATTTGTCATCAGTAATTACTGAAATATAATTAACAATTATTGAAAAATTTTACCAACAATAAAAATCTCCATCATTTCAGTGGTATAGCATAAAGAAAAATGAATTTCTTTTGATACATTATATCATATTCGAGATACAGTCCATAAACCTCAAATTTTAAAAACTCTAATAATAAAGAGATTATAAAATTTTCAATAAGAGAGAATAAAATAACTCTAAATAGAAAAAAAAAATCCCTCTCATTAATGAGATATAAAATAGATAAAATAAAATAAAATAAGGAGACAATATCCATTTTATTGAAAAGAAAAGAGAAAAAAATTAATAAGCAAGTAGCTTGCAGTCATGGATGCACCACCAAAAGAAGGTAATGATGAGAAAGGTGAGGGTCTTGGTGATTTACATCTCACAAGGTGTTGAATTTGGTGGGCCTTCTTGAATGCGATTGTGCATCGAGTCCAGTCCTCAATTTTAGTATTGCTGTTAAAGTTGAGAATGGGCTCTCTAATCATTGCTGTTTAGCCTATCAATTTTTGATACACAAAAAGCTCTCATAATCCATTAAAGATAGCAAATTTAATAATACCTTGAAATAATGTTATATATAGTCTAATGGTAAATAATAATTTTTATTTAATAAAATGATATCTAATTCTATCTAATGTAATGATATATAATAACTTTTATTTAATTCAATATAAATTATTAATTATGTATTATAATATGGTAATGTAAACAACACTATAGTATTTACTTATATTCAGTATCGTAATTTTGTTTCTTACAAGCCATAACTTCCAAAAAAGTTGGAAGGAAAAAAGAAAAATACGAAGAAAACGAAATAAAAATGCAGATTTGATTATGAGCAATACCCATTATTCTCCCTACTATTCAAATAGGAGTGTCACAAAGTGAAAGTCAATTGGGCGGTTAATAGGAGGTTTTGTCCAAGTGTCAAACTGGGCCTCCAATTCGGCACTATGTCATCTGAATTCCATTTAGATCTTGAGTCTCTTAACCAGTCATTGGCACAGTGTAATAGATGAATGGGTAGAGCCCATGAAATGGAGAATTAGGTTTTGTTGGATTTAGATTCGAGAGTAGAATTAGTCATTTAGATGGTTGAGCCTTACAAAAAATATCCTTTTTTTTAAAAAAAAAAAAAATATTGGGATGTCAAACAAAATCACAATACTACTATGATCTATTAAGTTTCCCATGAATATAACCAATATTATCAAGAAAAGTGTTTGAGAAAGTGAAGTTAAAGAAATGTGAATAGGTGAGATGTGCGTTCTTAAAATTGCTGGAAAGGAAATTAGTTATGTATCAACATTTCAAAAGAAAAATAATGAAATGTTAAATTCTGAATGCACAATAATAATAAAAAGAAATGTGAATAGGTAACATTCAAACAAAAGAGAATGAAGGTGGAATAGTCTACCACCTAATCCATGGATTGAAATGGTAAGACAAACATCATCAAATGCTGAACAAGTAAGTGCATTTGCTTTCCCCTTAGGAGAAAGGAAAAGAGGGAACAAACAACACGTTTCTTTCTAATGTAAGCTGTAAGATCACTATCCATTACATCATTTTATTTACTTAAGGACCTCCATACTTTTCTTTTAACTGCTTCTTCCATCATTTTATTTTCTTTGTGATATTTATTTTTATTATTTTTATTTATGATATTTATTTTTATTATTTAATAATAATAATAATAATAATGGCTAGCTACCCTATCTTTGAATCTGCTCATAAACCCCAAAAGAATTTTCTGGACTTGAACAAAAGTTTTTTTTTTTTTTTTTTATATATAGGAGGTAAAAAGATGAAATTTATCATAAATCCAATATTGCCATAAAAAAGGAAAGACATTATATTTTTTTAACTCTTTTTTTTTTTAATCATGAGGAAGGCATTATTTATTAAAATAATATTATATTTTATTTATTCATATTTTTCAGTAAACTTAGAGAGTAATTTACTACATATGATTTATAGTTGTTTCTGGAATTTGGGTCGATTACAAATTAAACATATGTAGAGTTAGAGAAGGATGAGACCGCACCCCAAAAGCAGAGAGTCGTTTTTTCACAGCTTACTACTCACTAGTCGATAAAAGAAGAGAGTGATGTGATTTTTTTTTTTCAAAAAAAAAAAAAAAGAAAAGAAAAGAAAACACTTTTGGTGATTGGTAGGTGTAAAAGGACCCACAAGGGAGTGTTTGTATGTAATCAGAATTCCTGGCATCGACCCCTCAGTCGACATATTTCAACGGTCTCGTCCTCCTCTCCTCGCTGCTCTGCGCCGTCTGTGGCTTCTCTCCCACAAACCCCTCGGGACCTATGGTAGCTACAAGCCCACGTGGTAATATATATATATATATATTTTTTGGAGAAGACACGTGATAATAGTTCTTTCTAATATTTTTTTAATTATCATAATCATAAGTAGTTTCCTTACGATTTAAGATTTTTAAAAAATTTTATTCGACTCAAAATTTGTTTAACCAATTTTTAGCAATAAATAAAAATAGAGGATAATTAAAATATAATATTATGAGGATAGTTCCTATTTTTAAAATATAACGTCTTTAAAGACATTTTAATTATTACAAATTAAAATTTGAATATTTTTAAACATTTCGAGTAAAACCTTAACTTTTTTAAAAGAAAATTCAAACCCTAATTAATTTTTTAATCTGAAGTTTTCTCGATTCATTTTCTAATGGATGATTGAGAATAATTACGTTTATAAGTCAAAGGATCTCAACAAACTTTGATTTGAACAAGATATATTAATGATAGTGTACTTTCCTCATAAGTTTGACAAAGCTCACGACGTTATTGTCTTCAAAGGTGTGGTGCTGTTAATGTTTGACCAAAACCAAAACTTGTGTACTATTACTGGTGGCCAAAAGCCTACGACTGCAAAAGCTTGGATTCAGTTCTCTGCTATTGTGATGATTGGGTTCTTGTCGTTTTTCTTATCTTATTTTGAAGGGATAAGAGAACAATTTTATGATTTTTGTATATAAACTTTCATAAAATTCGAGGTTAATGGAAAAGTTTTTTATGTAACAAATGCATTCTTCACATAACCAAAAAAAAAAAAAAACTTAAATATTAGTTTAATAATAAAGAAACAGTGAGGCCAAGGCCAGGCATTTCCTTGTGTTGGAGGGGGCATTTGCAAGGATAAAGTTACTTTTTTTGTTTCTATTTATGAATGGCCTCTAATTTATCGATTCTAATAAATTTATTTGCTTCGAGTTTAGTAAATTAAATTGAGGCACTTAATACAATAACAATCAATTACATTTTCGTGGAGGTGATATGCCAAATGATTGAACATCAATTATTAATTTGTATCCATAAAATGACAGAGAAATGTCTGCATCTAGGCAAACATTCAGGAACAAATTTCAAATGGGTTCTATTCCATTGAGAAAATAAACAGAGTAAGCAGATGAGGATTGAAAATATTGCAACCAGCATTTAATATGTAAACAACATATATAAATTTCATGCATCATATTATAAGTATCCATGAATAACTGTATCAATTCAACCGCCAGTGTATTTATATAACTATATTGTTGTTTATTTTATAATAATTGATCACATTCACATGTATGTCCCACCATTGAACATCTGCAGAGACTCAATTATTTAGTAATGTATGGAGATTGGAAGTCAGTGTATTTTTCTTCATGTTAGGGTGTCTTTTACATAAATGGAGTAAGGAGATATAAGGAATTACCACTAGATATTAATCTGTAGGATTGAATGTGAGTATTTTGAATTTTGGAATCCTAGAAATGGACAATGGAAAAATTTGCACTCCTTTATTCAACAGTATTATTCTACTACCAATGTCTTATTTTCATCCAATGAACAGTTTCTGATGAAATTTTGAGCTCTAAAATTTGTTATGTATGCTAAACAAAAAGTAAGATCATTAATTATTAAGTTGACAGTCTAATTGAAATGATAGTGGCAAATGACCCTTTACCTTGATGGCAAGGATAATGCATAGAAACCTTAAGTAGTATTTAATATTATATAATGAAATGTAATGTAATCAAATACAAACTTAATAAATTATTAAAATAACTCAATGAACTATTAAACTAAAATTTATTTAAAATATATTACTTTGCATTTCATTATATTCTACCAAACAGTACCTAATATCTTGAATTTAAATACAAGTTGTGCTCTTTATAGATTTATAATTATATCAAAAATTTTGGTGTTCGATATGAGTTGCTCCAATGGGAGCAATCTAACCACATGACACTAACACTGATTTAAAAAACAAATGATATACAAGCCATTGATTTGGACAAACAAGGATGATTAGGGAGAGGCTATAGGGAATTCTTCTATCTTATCTTTATTATAAACGTATGGACATAGAAGCAAAATAACTCTCCTGGATTTCTAGTCACAAGTTGAACGAGAGCTAGCAGGATTAGGTGACCACTCCTTCTCTTTGGAGTAAAACAAATTTAATTAGTTGTGCACCGATTTTGTTTGAGGCACATGACATGGTTAGATTGCTCTCATATGAGCCACACGGCACACAATTAGTAAAGAAAGGATAACATATTTTCAACAAATTCCTATTAAAGAAAACTCACCATCAATCATAAGGTTTGTGTTAGTTTAAATAATATAATAATATAAAATGTAGACAAGAAGTAAATAAAAATAAAAGTATAATAAACATAAAATAAACTAATGTTTCAAGACCCGTATATCACACGATTTTTTAAAAATAATTTCACCTCTCACCGTAGGTGTTTGAAAATATTTAACATATATTTTTCATAATACAATGAAAACATAACAATAACTTAACACCTGTTTTCTATCACCAATAATCAAAACAAAATTTCTCTCTATATATTTTAGATAAAAGGAGAACACCTATTTGTAGAGGAAATCAAGTGATAAATGAAAATATAACTTAAAAATAAATTAATTTAACATTAATTAAATAAAAAAATCAATTTTTAAGAAATTTAAAATGAAACCGTTATCCACGTTAATCTCATTTACTACTCAATATTAATTTCATTTACTAACTCTAATTTTCCAACAGTTTGAACTTGAGACTTTTTAACAGAGACATCACTCCTTAGCCACGAAACTACGAAACCATCGACGCGCTTGCACCACTGGTCAAATCCAGCTCTTTTATCATTTTATTTGTTTTTTTCATTACTTATTGGGGACCAGTAAAAAGTAGTGAAGTATTGCCATCAATGATCAAAGAAAGTCAGCTATTAACCAACCTCTGATGAAAAGAAAAGCTTTAATAAATGTGAACAGAAAGAAAATTAGTAGTTTTGTAATTCAGCAAATGATCAGATTAATGAAGAAATTCAACTGGAAACAAAACTTTTTTGAAAATATAACAATCAACTTTCTAGAATAAAGGTCTTAATTCTAAAATAGAAAACAAAACATAATTGTATCGACACAAGTAAGGTGGTGAAAACAAACGGCCTGCGTAAATAGATATTTCTTACGTCTTATTTTAAGTTTGTGTTCGCATTCACTTTCATGTTACATTTAATGATGTAAAAAAATCTAAAATTTTATGTAAATTTTTAATTTGCTACAGACATTTTGCAGCCTGGATATATGCAGCTTGACATGATTTATTAGTTGAGCTCAATGCAAATGCCGAGGCGCAAGATGATCATGGGTTGATGTTGCTAAATTTAGCTAAAGGTATTTTAAAAGTTATATAGCTCGAAATGCAATTTGATGTAATTTGGTTGGATATTGTGTCTCCAATTTTTTTTTCTTTATCATGATTGAAAATTTTATAGCTTGTTTGGCTGGTGAGAAAATAGAAAGAAAAATATAAGAAATTAATGAGTTCAACTATGGCTATAAGGTAGGGGATTACAGTTAGTGCATGTCTATGTGGATTTAATAAGTCATCAAAATAATTTTTTAATCAACTACTGCCATATGAAATGGGACATACTCTTATCTTTGTTAATTTAAAATTAACAACTTAAATTTGAATTTAGAATATAATTATAACATTTACTATTTTGAATTAAATTAAAAATTCGTAAAAATTTTTGAATTTTCACATCATTAGCCGTATATTAACGGAAGTAACCCATGTTTTGCTACCATAATTCAACCTATAAGATCTAAGTGATTTAACCAAAGAACTTGTTTTGCTGACGAGAAGCAATATAGCTCACCTACCATTACGAAGAAAGTCTCCAACTAGACGAAAGGAATTATACACTTTCACATGGACATGGGTCGGCCAATTTTTTATTTTCTTTTACCATCACATCAATACTTAATACGGAAAAAAAAAAAAAAAGAAAAGAAAGTAAGGGCTCAATATTTATAAATGGTTGAATAATGAGCCATCTAGCTTTGAAATAAATTTCAAGTAAAATTATGAATTTATAGTGTAAAATCTAATTTCATTTACAAATTTTAAGTATGACCTATCACATTTTTTATATTTTCAAAAAAATTTATTTTTTAATTATAAAATATTTTCACATTCAAAATCACATCATTTGGTTTTCATTTTAGAATAATTGAATTGTAATTGAGTTTTAGCAAGATTTCAAGTTGAATCAAAATATATTATTTCTGATTATCAATCAAAATTCATAAACTCAATGATATAAACACAAAAGTTCAAAAATCACATAATATATTTATCCTTGTAACTTAGCTAAAGCAATATTTATTTTCAACATGCATATGTATATATATATATATGTTGCAATGGAAGTTCAAAACTTAATGATGCACGTTGTTTTATTGTTATTAATTATTCTCTTCCTAAGCTTGTTAGGAGATTTATAAGGGTTTGAACAAATTAAACAATAAAACATCATAGAAATTGATAAATACAACCTTAAAATAATAGATTTTAGATTTAAAAATTGAAGTTGAACTATGTATGTTATTACAATTTATTTCTTTCATTTTTATTATTGATTTTTTGTAAAAAAATTATTTATTTTAATTTATTTATAATTTTTTAAAAATAAAGCAATAATTATTTTTTTAATTTTATCATTATTCATTATTTATTTAATGATTTTATGAAAAAGATAATTTAGCGATTTATAATAGTCTTTTATAATTAAAATAATTTAATAATTTTTAAATCACAAAAATAGAAAAAAGAAAAAAAGAAATGAATGGAGGGGAAGAAAAGATGTTCTGATTTTGACAAACTGGGACAAACTCTAAACTCAGGGTTTGCATTAAATTGTAGTTGTTGAATAAACCTAAATAATTAATAGAATGTACTATTTAATTTATTTGTCAGCATCCGAATGGTTAAGTGGATCATCCAGTTCTGAGTAGTGGGCCATGCTTAAAACGTTGGCCTCAACAACGTCAGAACTGATCTCATTCTCAGGTGGATTTTTCTTTTTTCTTTTTCTTCTTTTAGACGAAAACGTAATATACATATTTCTCAAGATAAAAAAAAAGAAAGTAATATATATATTTCGAAAGAAAAAAAAAGAAGAAGAAGGAAGGATTGGAAGCGTCATAAATTAGTGGAGAAGATTTAAACTTTACAATTTTAAATTAAAAATAAGATATAAAAATTATGGTGTGTATTTCCATTTTCAAACATTGTATGCTAATGTTGTGAGTGGCCTTAAATTTTTTATTTAATTTAAAAATTTGACTTAAAATTAAAAAAAATGGAAATGAACTTGATCTATTGCTTTTTCTTAATTGATTAATTTTAATTTTAAAGTGATTTGAATTTGATTCAATTTAAATTATTAAAAAAATTTTAAAATTACAATAATATTTTTTTTATTAAAAAGTTATAATTATGAGTAATCAGTTTTGAATTAAAAAGTAACCTAAAAATATCTTTACATTTTTAGCTTGATAATTTAATTTTATTTAACTTAAAATTGATGTGAATTGAAATTAACACCACTTGTGTACATTGGATATAATTCATTTGTCATCTTTAAACATTACTAACTCTTAATCACATAATAAAAGGTAATTAAACATATAAGTGATCCATATTAATAATTTATTTGTGATACATATCACATTATATTATTGAAATATTTTCCAAAAAATATCATATTACTTTGTTTGAGGTAAATATATCACATTAATAAATTAATAATTGATATAGTACCTTTGAGCATATATCTGAACATAAAAAAATATATATAAATGTATTTGCTTATATTAAGACCTAAAACAATTTTATTTTCGATAAATTTAATTAAATCATAAGATTTATTGTCTATAATTAATTAATTAGTTCATGAAATATGTAGGTAAATATGAATTGATATGGTATTAAATCAAAATATGTCTAGAAGATATTGAATTGACAGATGGTCTTCAGTCATTTGATTTGGTATTTGAATTTTATGTCTAGAAGTAATGAACACAACATATTACGTATTGAAAGACTAATGGCACCATACATTAATACGTTCAGAATTTTTTATACTGTAATAAATACGTAAACTATACTTCCAGAAAGGAAAACACACACAGCACTAGAAATCAAAATTCGGTGATATAAATTATTGTTCAATGTCAATCATTCAAGGATTGAGAGCTCTATAAATAATCTCTCTGTCTCAAATTTTTAATTTATTTTTTATATAAATATTAAAAAATATAAGTAATATGATTAAAATAGTTAATTTTACATATTTTTTAAATATATCATCTCATTCATATTAAAATAAATAATAATTAATATTCTTGAAACTGTTAATTCTTTAATATAAAATTAAAGACAATTGAAATACAGGTGAAAATATTGATAGTTTTCTTCTTTGTTAGTCATGGTAATATGAATGGTCTTCTAATTTTAACTTATTCTCCATATATAATTATAATATAAAAAATCATTTTCGTTTAATTTTTCAACAAATGTATTAAATATTGATATTTATAAATTTTTAATAACAATGCATTAAACAGAGGAATAAAGAGTAATTACTAAATTAACTATACTGTAAAAAATGAAAGCAAACTATATTTTAGGATGAACAAAAAAGGAAATTTAGATTGAAATTTTGGGATGGAGAGAGTATTAATTTATTTATAAGATATTTATGTAATATGGGCTAAATCTATCTTTTATAATAAAATTATTAATATACAAAATAAAAAGAAAAAATCAAAGGCTGTTCAAATTTTTTAAGAGATTGTTAAAATTTTTTTATCATTTAAATTTTTTAAAATTAATTTTAACTTAAATGTTTATCGAAGTAAATTTTTTTTGAAAAGACAAATTTGAACATGTATTTTTAACAGTAAATATAATTTGAATCGTGAATTTACCTAGTTTTCCTATTTGCATGAGATTATGAAAATTAATTTCATATAAATATGAATTATTTTAAAATTTCAAAGAATATTTATAACATCTATTTAAAATAAATAATTCTAAAATATTTTATCTCATATATAAAATATTTTTTAATATCATTCACAATAATTATAATTCATTTTATATGTAAATTAAAGCTAATTATTTATTCTTGACTTTTTCGTAAGTAATATATATTCTTGATTTTCCATCATTTATGAGTATTGATTATATTTTGTATTATTACATGGATAATATTTATTTTTATATATCATTCATAAGAAAATTTTTTTTTACAAATATTGGAGGACCCTTATTTTCAAAATTTACTAAGGATATCTTTTATTAATCTTTTCCTATTCTATCAACAGTCATATTTTTAAATATTTTAAATTTCATTAAAAATTTTCTCTTAATTCCTTTCCTATTATATTATTAAGGATTTTTATGAAGAATCTGTTATTTTTTAAAACTAATAATATTGAATTTTAATTTAATTTAAATTATCTTTATGTTTTTCCTATTCTATATTAAGGTTTTCTAAATTTATTTTGATTAAGCATTTCTTATTGTTTCAATCAATGAAATTAATCTCTAATTATTTTACTACCGAATAGAAGAATAATTTATCAATAATAATTTTAATATAAATTTTTTAACTATATATATGTGTATGTTAGAATTTATGTTATTTATTTTAAATATAAAGTATATTTAGAAAATTCAAATATGATAAATTATTGTTTTTGAGATTATTGTGAAAGTGATTATAATTTAATTAGCTGACTCTTAAGAATAAGAATATAAGATCAATCAAGAAGAAATCCGATAGAAAATAAATCATCATGAACAAAAAATTTTGGTGAAAATTAGTTGACATAAAAGTTGTATTAATCTCTATGACACTACTGAGCAATTAAAGAGCCCAATTCCAGTCTCATACGTATTTCTTGATAATGTGAATTAGAAATGACATAAATGAAAAGCATATCTCAATTTGCATATATCATATCTATGTGAAGTATGATCATGAAGGCTCATATGCAGCCTCACTATATTACTTGGTAATACCCACACAACACAAATGCGTAAAATAAAAGATGATAATAAAAAAAAAACATAAAAACTTAATTGTACAATCTTAAAAAATATCATCAATTTGTAAGAGCCTTTTTAAGCAGCTTAATTGTAGCATGACGCACATTACCTTAGATTTTATACTCTTTGTTTATATATATAGAAACACACACACACACTACTGAATTTAGAAGATAAAAAAATAATTTGTGTTCTTTTGGAATCTTCTTTTTATTTAGTTCACATTTATAATTAAGAATGTTTGAAATTTTTGAAATCTTGGAATGAAGAAGATCATCCTTGAAGTTGATTCTCTTAGTGCATCTCAAGCCATCCAAACAGAGAATGACTTAGACAATTATAATAGTCACTTGCTCATTGCCATCAAAAGCTTCTTTTCCAAAGAATGGCATATCAGAATTAATCATGTGTTTCGAGAAGCTAATGCTTGTATAGACTGATTAGCGAATCATGCCAGCCATTTGGAGTTGGGCGTTCATGTGTTTTCTAGCCCTCCTCAAGGGCTTTTGGAGTAAGTTCATAGAGATTTTTTTGGAGTTTCTTTCAATCGCAGTGTTTGTGTTTAGTCTGGGCTTTTGGCCTCCTTTTTTAACAAAAAAAAAAAAGAAAAGAAAAGAATGTTTGAAATTTATGTTCTGCCCAATGAAATTGAGATGCTAACTTTCTTCTGGATTTGTTGCTTCAGAAGAACAAATACTGAATTAGCATTTCTCCACATATTTTGTTTGCTAAACTTTTATTTGTCGCAATTGGATAAGAGAAAATTAAACTGTAACCTTTTTCTTTCTCTAAAATCTCCAAAATTTTATTAAGATAGTAAGTAGTTAAACTTAGACTAAATTAGAAATATGAATTTAATATGATACGAAAAAGTTATAATAATATGAAATATTTATAATTTAAAGATATTTTTTTAGGAAAGTATGAATTTCTCATTCATATATTAAATTTAATACAACTTAAAACAAATATAAAATTCATCACAACCAAGAATTATAAAAATATTGTCCTTGTGGTTTTTCCTAAATATTTCTAATCATATTGATAGAACTTTGCAATTTGGCAATAAACACGTTTTATTTGGTAGTATTATCAACAACATATTGATTTCTTAGTTTTTGATTGAGTCTATTTTTTAAAAAAAAAGAACAACAAACTATCCATCAACTATACCAAAATTTTTGAAGACGAAAAATCAGAATATCCCATGAACGGGTTCATCTACACTTTCATGAAATGAGAATAAGCCTCTCATAAAGAAAAATACATAATATCCACAACTATAAAAAAAAATAATAAATAAATAGCTCAAAATCTATATATTTAGATTTTATTAGTATGATAAAATAAAAATTTGAACCCACACAAATAATATAAAAAACAGAATGAATTCCAATTGATCTTATAATAAATCAAGAAAACTCATATTTCTCTTCAAAAAATGATAAAAGTATAAAAAATGACTAAAGCTAAAGATAAAGAAAAAAAAATTACCAAAAAAAACTAGTAGATTTATTGATCTAAGGGCTACCGTTGGCAAGGTTTTGCTAGTGGGGATTCAAAAAATTTAAATCGAGAGTCTTTTGAGAGAGAGAAGAGAAAGGTGGGAGATTTTAGTTTACAGTTTCTTATAATACAATTTTCTAATTTTGTTTATTTTTAGAAAAAAAAGAGTTTATAATGTAAAAAGAGATAGGAGATTTATAAAAAAAAATTCAAAAAGAAAAAAAAAACAGGTTAAAGTACAAGTTGGTCTAATAATATTTTTACTGAAATATATAAAATAGTAAAATAAATTAACTCATAATCTAAAAATTCATATGGTAGTTCAAATTTTGATAATTCATATATCTTGTAAATATTTTTGGTGTATCTTAAAAAAATCTAAAAGGATGATATAATTTGTCTTTTTATCTTTAGGAAAATTTTCAAACAAAAACAATCATGTCTCTTGAACATTGTATATGTTCTTCAGTTGGTATGATATTTCAACATACTCACATGTTGAAATGGCTTACAAAATCAATATATGAACATATTTCTCTTAACTCTAAATTCAAGGGTTAGTTGATATGGTCAAGGCCTAAGAGAGTGTTTATTCTTTATTCAATTGAGTTTAATTTTGAAGTTAACATTAAATTAATATAGAAATATATTTTAAAAATTATTTGATAAATTAAAGATTTAATCTCTATTGATGGATGCATATTTAAAATCGTCTAAGAAAAGAATTAAGTTTTATTTAGCACAATTTAGAGGTGCTTTTGAAAACTGTGCTTTATATAATTTTTTTATTAAAATTTTTTACTCATGCTAAACTATGGTTTTTAAAAATTTTAAAAATTCTAATATTTAAATACTTTAAAACTATATTAGGTATAGCGTAATCAAAATTGTAACATAATTGTGATTATATTACATTATTAATCACTTTGTTTGACTTTATTATAAAAAATTCTTAACTAATTAATTTGCATTCATTTCATTCAAAAATATATGTAATCGTTAATATATTATTTATTTTTACTTTTATTATTACTATCACTTTAACAAGGTCCAGTTATTAAAGTTTATTTTGAAACTCTAAGAGAAATGCAAATAGTTTTAAGGGGAACACAAATAAATTTTATTAAAAATTTTAAATATTTGTACTCTTCTAAAGAGTGCAAAAAACTCTAAAATAAGTGCAAATAGCTAGAACACATTCATCACTAGCACTTTCACCAAGTTGCAACTTCTAACCACCATCACCGTTATAATCTTTTCTAATCATCACCATCTTAGTAAATTTAAATAAAATAAAAATATTATATTATATTGATTTTATTTTTAAAATTAAATATGAAAATATCTTGTATTCTATTACATCTTTGATTATATTACAAATGATTATGCTTACCAAATATAGCATATAAATAATTTACAAAATACAAATTAAAAACAATACTAAAAATATACTTAGTTTCTATTATAGCATGTTTGATTAAATTAATAAGAAATAAATTATATTTTAAGATAATATTTTAGTATTCTAATATTTTTATTTTGTATATCTATATAATAAGAAAAATAATGAGATATTTTAAATTTCTAGAATCTCATTTTTAAATTTTTAAAATAAATTAAAGTATCAAATTTGAAAATAAAATTAAAATCCTATTCTATTTTAATTTTTTGGTATACCAAACATGCTCTTAATATAAAATTAATTTTCATTTATCTTAAGTGCATATAATAAAAAAATAAAAAATTTCCTTATCTTTTGAGTATATGTATGTGTTTGTATTTGTAAGTCAAGTATTAACATCATTAACTTATATTTGATTTTGTTAAAAGAATTACTAAAATTTTTCCAAGTACATTAGTGAGATTGAAAAAAGCTTGTGACCACATCCAGAAAGGAAAACACAGAGAGCACTAGAAATCAAAATTTGCGACATAAATATAACGGCTAAAATTATAGTTTCTGCTAGTTCAATATCAATCATTCAACTTTGGGACTTCCAATTAAAAGCTCCATAGATATTAATTTATGAAATTCATTCCAGCCGCCTATTATTGAAATTACGAGACAAGAAGAACTTTTGTGTTCTTACTTGAAATCAATATATACTATTAATTTTAGTTTTAAAATTAAATTTAAATAATTATTTGTCATTTGTTAAATAATTGTATATAATATTGTCACGTATCATTATTTTATATTATATAATATAAAATTTCCATATTAAAAAATGAAATAAGAAATTAAAAAATTAATTGCTATATAAAAACCATTTTCTAAATAGGAAATTAACAAAATTCTCAACAGTAAAAATTTTAAACATGAAGTTAAAATCATATAAAAGAAATTTCTGAATAGAAAATTAAAAAAATATAAAAAGTAAAAATTATAAACAATTTCTAAGTAGAAAATTAGAATAACCTAAAAAGAAAAAATTTATTTAATCAGAAAACTAAAATTAAAAATAATTATATTTATTGTTCAAAATTTTGAGTATATAAAAACTAACAACAATATAACAGATTATCAGAAATTATTTTGTTTAGGTCTAATATATTTTCTTTTAAAACTATGTTACATAAGGTTGAATATATAAGTTAATAGACAATATTTTATTTATAATTATTTATTAATTTTATTTTTGATTATGAAATATTTATATTATTTTTTGATTGATTATTAGTAACTTACTTCATTTAAATTTAATAATTTTTCTTGAAATTGTATCAGATAAAATTGAAAGTATGAATCAATAGAAATTTTTTTATTACAATTATCATTGTACATAATTATAAATTTTAAGAAGATTATTCTGTTATTTTATTTACTTGATAATAACTTTTTATAACACAATAATTAATCATTCAATTAAATAATTATTTAATAAAATAAATATTAAATTTATTTAAAATTATTTGACTACTAATTTTCTTTACCGCACATGACATGGGATTCATAATTAAGAACGTTTGAAATTTTTTATCACTGAAATTGAGATGCTAAGTTTCTTCCAAATTTGTTGCTTGAGAAGAAAACCGAATTAGAATTTTTCTCCACATATGTAACTTTTTTTCTTTCTTTCTTTAAAATCTCAGAAACTTTATTAAGATAATAAATATAGTTGACATTAGACCAAATTAAAAGTATGAATTCAGTGTGATGCACAAAAGTCATGATAATGTAAAAATATTGGAGCTCAATAACAGATAAAAAGGGATTGATGTGTGAACTAATCTGTGATATTTTTATTTAAATATTAAAAAAAAGTAAAATAGATTACCTCACAATTTAAGAATTTATATAGTAGTTCAAATTTTGACTAGTTGGTATATCTTTTAAATATTTTTGGTATTGTTAAAGAAATCTCAAATCATGATATAATTTGTCTTTTTATCGTTAGGGTATATTTTAAAACAATTATTTCTCTTTACCATAAGATTAAAATTTAGAAGTGCTGAGAAATTCAATGTGGCAAAGTTTCAAATCAAGAAAAAATTGAAAAATATGCCGTATAAGCTATGCATTTTTTTCTTTAATTTCGTGTTTATTGCACAATATTATGTTGATAATGTGATTAATTAAATTGCTTGTGATGGAATATAAGATAGCTTTGAATTGATAAATAGTATAGTACTAAATATTAATAAAATTACTCAGAATGGTGTAATTTTATATATTACGACATTAAATTCTAGAAGGAAACACAAATCTTTGGGAGATGGGAAAAAGTTGAAGAGGAAATGGAAATAGGTAAGCAAAGTTTATTGAAGAATCATCCTTTGTTAGTTCAAAAAGAGCAAAAATATAATCTCCTGACGCGGCACAGATTAAAAAAAATTGTTTTTAAGAAAATTGGTTAAAAAATTTCAAAGTAGTAGGAAATTTTCCTATATTTGGTTATAAGGAAACGTAAAATCAAAATAAACTTTCTCTTTTTTTTTATCATTTAATTTTTCTAATAAAGTGAGGATGAGTATGTTTACGTCATATGTTAAGATTATTAGCGACATATGTTTTACGTCATATGTTATTTCACTAACGAAAAATATCCCAATTAGCTAATGAATGTGATTAATTCACTGTAAAATATATGATTTAATTATAAATAAATTAAACTTTCAGGACCTAATTATAAAAATGAACCAACTTTTAAGAATTCTAGTGTTATTATTCTCATTTTCTTCGCTCATAAATTCCTAACTTCAATTTTGTAATACCTTAATTTTGAAGAAATAGCTAAAGACGAATAAAGAAAAGAGGAACGGCATTTCTTCTTCTTCTTCTTCTTTTTTTTTCTTTTTATTGAAGAAATAGTTAAAGAAGGATAAAGTGAAGTAGAAATTAAAATATAAGAAAATAAAATGAACTATAAAAATAAAAATTAAATTATAAAAGCCAAAAGTGAAATTAGGTAAGAACAATTTTTTACTTTTTTTTTTAAAAAAAATTTCCTCTACATGTTCCACTAAATCCAAGCCTTCCAGTATGGAAGCACCCAAAAAAAAAAACGTTGCTCAATCGCTTTCTAATTCATCGATATCAAACAATAAAGAGAAGAATTCTCAAATAATAATAATAAGAAAGAGAAGAAATTCCATAATTATTATTAATAAAAAAATTTATCTTTTCTATCAAAAACAAAAAAAAGAGAAGCAATTATCCTTTTCCTTCACTGTTTTTCCTTTCCTTCCCAACCAAATAAAACGTGATTGCCAATGTCTATTTACGAAAATTCAAAATTTTGACATGCGGATTCTTTCAAGAAAAAACATTAGATTTTGTTTGACCAATTATAAAACTTATACATCATAGTCAATTGCGATTTATAAGTAGTTAGATCATTTTAAAATATATTGTAAACAAAAAATTGAAGATATCAATATCAAATCCAACAAAACCAATTCAAGTAAATAAACATTGATTTCATTTCCCAACAAGGGAAAGGTCATTCGAATCCCAAGTGTGTGAAAAGATTTAGTCTTTTCCTAACCGGCTTAGTTGTTGAATTATTTTAAAAAGTCCAATCAAGGATAAAATCAACTATTTGGTCGGATTAGTCCTAACATTTTATATTAAGTGTATTTAAGGACAAATTTGACAAAGTGTTATACAAACAATGACTCAGTGCATGAATGAGTAGAAAAAAATAAAAAAAAAATAATTAAAATAAATTATGATAAGAAAATTAAAAAAAAAAAAAATCTGTTTGGATTTCTAGAAAATTTTCTCTACTACGACTCCATTTGTTTCGCAAAAAATATTTTTTAGAAAAATATTTTCTGCATTTTCATCTATTTGGTATATCCAAAAAATTTAGTCAACGAAAAATATTTTCCTAGTCGAAAGAAAAATTAAGTTATTTTTCACGAAAATGACTTCCCGATTTGAAAACGATAAATCATTTTTTGGACTTTGATCAACTCATCCAAATGAAAAAAAAATTATATAAATATATATATATATATATATTTACTATTATTAGTCATTTTTAATTACTGACACTCATCATTAGTCATGGTCAATCAGTTGTGGTCACCAATAATAAGTGACTCTCATAAAAAAATTCATTTTTAATATATTTTTTCTTATCTTATATAATAAATAGTCTAAATATAAAATATTTATAATATAAATTTTGTTATAATCTTATAAATTAAAAATAAATTTTTTGTAGTGTGATCCAAATATCAAAAAATATATTACGCAGAAAATATTTTTCTCATACAAGTTATTTTTTGTGAAACAAATGAAACCTATGACTATTATCCATAAAAGCATGTTCTTTCCTCGCATCTCTTTTGGCTCTAATCCTCTTTTTATCTTTGCTTCAATAAGTTGTCCATGGTGGTCTCTTCTCTCCTCCACCATCACCTTTTCGACCCCTCCATACTTTTTGTCTCCTCAGATTTTTCTCTCCATATACGATTTTCTTGCTCCATCCCTAACATTCTTTGCGGACACCTCTCACCCCCACGCAACAAATGCATCTTGTTTACGACAAATGGACCTTATTATCCTAACTATTCTTCACATAGCCAAATCTATAAACCTAATTCCATCCCTACAAGATACACACACACACATTCTCTCTTTGACACAAACTTAATCAACCAAACAAATCAGTAGTTGATTGTATTCTTAGAGAAAAGGCATTGACAAACAATTATCTTTATTCTATTTACCAAGAAGCTTGTCATTGTTTCAATTTGCCATTATAGCAGAGGTTATTTGTGTCGTTGAAGAGATTTGATCCTTTTTCATGTGTCATTGTAACAGATATTGTCATTAAAAGAGAAATTTGGATTTTATATACTGATATTGGTGATGGAATGATAGTATTGTGTAATGATTTAAAAAAAGAAAAAGAGATTTTAATTTTATGCCATATAAGATCTCAACTTTCCAATACAACAAAAGTTATCTCTGTTGTTGAAAGAGAAATTTTGTTTTGTGTACTAATATTGACGGTGAAGTAATGATATTCAAATTTTGTGTAATGATTTGAAAAAATAAGATTTTGATTTTGTATAATACCTCTCTTTGATTCCACTTTTCTATCTCCAATCTCTATGCATTGCTTCCCTTTGACTCTAGTCCTGCAACTACTGTTATTTGAACTAAAAAAGAAAGCAATATGTGTTGTGATTTGGTTAAGGGAGTGAACGAGAAAGAAGAGGAATTGCTGACAAATTGAGGGGCTCCAAACATTGAAATAGGAGGAAGGAAGACCAAATTGATTAGATTGTGAATTTTGAGATAAATTTCATGTTTTCGATGAGATAAATTTTGAGAACTCGTATTTTCATCAAAATCATAATTAGGATTAGAAAAATTTAAGGTATTTTTATAAATAAAAAAATAAAATTTTATTTATTTCATCAACGCGCGATTTCACTCACTTCTTCAAATAAAATTCATACTTAAACAAACTTAAAATAAGATTTTAGGGATTAATTAGACTAAATAGTTGATTTTGTCTTTAATTGAACTCTTTGAAATAGTTAAAGGACTAATTTGGTCTTTATGTCTTTCCTAATATGTCTACTCTTAAGAAATTCTACTAAAAGAATCAATCTGTAGTAGTTTTTTATCCTATTAAAATTTATCTGAAAAATGTGATTGAATTATTTAAAAAAATTAAGTGATATTATTCAAAATCTTTTGAACGAAATTCAATTTTATTCAACTCTAATTTCATTATAAATCAATTCATTATGATCTGATTTGCATTAATTCAATTTAAATTACAAAATTATAATAAACTCGATTTAAACTATGAAAACGACTCAAATTTAATAATAATCTAAAATGATCTTCAAATTTACCTCAAAAAGACATAATTTAAAATTAATCTAAATTAAAAATAATCAAACCTAAGATTCACTTAACTCAAAATGACTTATCCATGACGATTTGCCACTCCTTAGTCCTACTAGTTCCAAGTAGCATAAGAATGTATGGTCAATTGGTCATATAAATTTCTTCTCTTTTCAAATTACTTAATATCACGATATATATATGATATTAAAAAAATCCTTCTATCTTAGGCAAAAGAAAAAACGTGAAATTTATAATTTTGTTATATAAAACATACGCAGAAACAAGTGGGGTTTATATAGTGCCTAACCAAGAATTTTCGTGGGTGACTTGTCAAGTCATTAACCAAAAGCTAAATTATTTTTAAGCCACCGTTATCACCCACCACCATATATTCCTGCATGGGGTCTCATCGAATTCAAATAAACAAATAGCATTTGGTCCCAGAAAATGTACCTACTTGGATGTCTAGCGACGGCCAGAAGAATATATAATGAATCCATTATATAGAAATTAGAATATAAATTAAAGAAGGGCCTCTTCACCAACCCACACATGGGAAATTTTGTACATTTTATAATTTAGCCCACCAAACCTCCTCTTATCATCTTCCAAACAAAGCTCTATGGTACAACTCTACACCCTATTAAGTTGGACTAGCTAGCTATCTCATGCAAAACTTGTATTATATATAATTCTTACACAATACAAGTCACTATGGGGTAAATAATGTGTAGATTATATCATTGTTCATTGTAGAGGAGTCACATGATATATATATATATATATATATATATATATATATATATATATATATAGAGAGAGAGAGAGAGAGAGAGAGAGAGAGAGAGAGAGAGAGATTATTTTAGGTAAATTATTATAGGATTAAGTAATTATGCGGATAGTCATACAATTAAGTATTTATTTCAGTAATACAAGTAATCATAATTTTTTAAAACTTTAATAATTAGATTTCTTTTTAAGAATTTCAATGTGCAGAATATATAAATTTTATTCACTTAATTTTTAATATAATAGTTAAATAAAAAAATTCATACGAACAAGACAAGAATTAATGGAACAATGCCATTTTTTTACTTTTGATTATGCTGGGATTCATAAGGGAATTCACCTTAAATTTGACGTTAAAACATTTTGGTAGGAAGTATTTGACTTAAGAAATTAATCTTGAGATTAATTTCAGTGATAATTGCTAAATTTATCATTAAATTACTTTTAGTAACACTGATCAAAATTCCAGCTCAACCGTTAATTATGCAACGATAAAATTATTTATAGTAATCTATTTTCAGTTGATTATTGTAAGATAAATTCAGTTTAATATACATGACCATTGACTGCAAGTTATAGGAAGTTGAATTTTTCTGTTTAAAGGGGAAGAGTTTAATTTTCATGTGTTCTCACAACTCCAATCTAAGGACATCATGATATGTTTCTGAGATCCATATTGTTAGACTTACAAAAACCAATATGATTCTAATATCCCTTTTCAAAAAAAAAAAAAAAACACGAATGCATGGGCAATATTGGTGTCTATTAGGCATATAAAAATCAATATTTTTAAAATTAAATTAATCATCCAACTGATTTGATAATTAATTTATAATTTTTTTATTCAATTGATTTGTTTAATTTGGTTCTAATATATGAAATATTTATTTTAAAATAAATAAATACTATATACATGATGAATATATATGTAGAAATATTATTTAAAAATAAAAATTATAATTTATAAAAAAATTGAGAATATCCTAAATATTTAAAATTTAATAAAAAATGGTGAAACAATTGAATTTTATAGATTTTTAAAATTCTAAATTAAAACCATATAATTTTAATTGAGTTGAATCAATTTGATATACCAATTTTTTTTTTCAATTTTTTGATTTTGATTAAATTTAATCTATTTTGATCAATTTAATTTTTAACTTGTAATTAGATCAAATTAATGGCCAATTCTTAATTTAATAGGTCTGATTTTTAATCTATAAAACATTAATTGAAAACTAAAGAAATGATATAAATTAAATGAATCAAGTTGAAATATGAAAATGAATTCCAACTGGAAGATTATAATGAATGAATGTGGAATAGTGTATTAAGATTGCATGAAGGAGAGAAGAAAGTGCCTTTGTATGGCCAATAAGGTTTGAATGCATTTTGCCAAATAAGACTTTTCAAAGCTATTGTGCCTCTGTTCCATAATTAATCAACAAACATTATAAAATCACTTGCCTACCCATTTCCCTCTCTTTCTAGTTATTGTGTATATATATATATATATATATATATCCTATCTTCTCCCGCTTCTCTAAATCACTTCCATTTCTCTAGATCACTTCCATCTCTCTCCCTTTCTCTCTACCTCACAACATAAGCAAAACCATAGAGATACAGAGGAGAGAGTGTGAAAGACTTTTTCAAGATTTCCTGAAGAGAAATTAATTTTATATACAGCTAAGCTACCACATCTTCAAGAACTCCAACCACCCAGCAGGGCAAATCAACTTGCTTCATTTTCTTTCCAGTTTATTCAAGAAACAGGCCAAACTGAGTAAGTGTTTTTCTTGCAGTTTCCTACCCATTGTTTGGTTGCTCAGAACAGCATATATACCTTAAAAGACAAGGATATCATGAAAGCTCTGGAAATGCTCTTTCATAACAAGTTTCAAATATTATATTCTTAGTACGACTAAACCTATACAAGGCTCAATGGTATTGGAGTAGTCTCCAAAATTAAATGGTAGTGGAGTGTCTCCAAGATTAAATGGTTATGGCTTCCAACTTCAGTCGGTTAACCCAAAAAAAATTTTTTTCCCATAGCAACCAAACAATATATACTACCATTTCTTTTCTTTTCTCTATTTACTACCTCTTAAAACTCTAGCCTTACTAATGCACGTCTTCCTTTTTTTTTTTTTTTTTTTAAATCTTGATTTAGTCAACAGCAGAGCAAAAGATGGATGGCATGGAGAAAGCGAGAGCTTCTACTAGCAGGCGAGCGAGCCACAGCATGATGAGCAGGAGCTTTAGCAGAAGTGTGGAAGATGTATTTTCAGGTGGCCGACAGTCTAGGAGAAGTAGTCGCCATGCTGAGGAAGACGAGGAAGCTCTAAAATGGGCTGCTATAGAGAAGTTACCAACTTATGATAGGTTAAGAACAACTATCATGGAATCTTTTGTGGACACTGAGCTTCAAGGAACCAAATTGGAGCATAAAGAAGTTGATGTTAGTAAGCTTGATATGCATGAAAGGCAGAAGTTTATTGACATGATTTTTAAGGTTGCAGAGGAAGATAATGAGAAATTCTTGAGGAAGTTTAGGCAGAGAATTGATAAGTAAGTTCTTTAATTTCTCGATTCTTCAATTTTCATTTTCATTTTTCTATGTCACTGGAAAAACAAATCAATATTTACCTTCGATTCAGTGATACTAAAATTGTTTCTAATATTGAATGTTTGAAGTTTAAATCTCAACAAAACCAATTTGAGAAAAAAAAAAAAAATCAAGAATTCCAGAAGTATGCCTGATTTTTACTCTATTGGGTGGTTACCAAATAGAGTTTAAGACTTGTTTGTTGCAAGCCTTCTTTTCGTGATTAGTGGCATGTTTAATGAATAGTTAAATTTGTACATTTATCGTTTTTTAAAGCTCAATTAGTAACATGTTTCAATCACTTTCCATGGAGTAGAAATTTCCTACATGTTCTTTTCTTCTTTCACTTCATCTTACTCTTCTTTGAATTAAATATTTTAAATCCTTTTTACCACTTTTTGTAAATTCAGAATAAGATAAAGTGAATTTCCAATATACCATCAAACTTGTTGATTTTGTCTTAATGCACAACTAGACCATTTCAACTCAGCTCAGAAATATATACCGAGTAAACTCAGCCGATGACGACTTTTAATATAGCTAATACTTACTATTTTTCTGATTCATATTGGTATTAATTTCTTTGTAATTGCTTCAGGGTTGGAATTAGGCTTCCATCTGTGGAAGTTAGGTTTGAGCATTTGACTGTTGAAGCTGATTGCCACATTGGGAGCAGAGCCCTTCCTACACTTCCAAATGCTGCTAGAAACATTGCAGAGTCTGCTATTGGTATGCTTGGGATTAATTTGGCTAAGAGAACAAAGCTCACAATCCTTAAAGATGCCTCTGGAATTTTAAAACCAGCAAGGTAATTACGAGAAAGATCATTTGAGTTTAAACTTCAATTGAAATCAAATTATTTTAAAAAGCAAATTTGCAACTACTTGTATGAAGCAACAGTTGTTTTTTTTTTTTTTTATCTATAGTTTACCACATAAATTACCAGAATTTGATGTATATGTTTTACAGGATGACTCTATTGTTGGGTCCACCGTCCTCTGGGAAAACAACCCTTTTGCTAGCATTGGCCGGAAAGTTGGACCCTAGTCTAAAGGTCAGCAACCAAGTTGACATATATATATATATATATATTTGCTTCATATTGTAATATATCTTTAATGGTATAGTTTAGTCCATACTGAAAACGATAACAATAGGGTTTATTTAATTTATTTTTTGTTGTTAAACTGCAGGTTAGTGGTGACATAACATATAATGGGTATAGGCTTAATGAATTTGAGCCTCGAAAGACTTCTGCATACATTAGCCAAAATGACGTCCATGTTGGAGTAATGACTGTGAAGGAAACCCTAGATTTCTCTGCAAGGTGTCAGGGCGTCGGGACTCGATATGGTAATCAATTATATATGTCAACTGTAATGAAATTAAATAATTAGTTGTGTTAATTAAACTCTAATGAGGAAATTATTTAAAACTAATTATTTGTGTTACATATATAGATCTCCTTAGTGAGCTTGCAAGAAGAGAGAAGGACGCAGGTATATTCCCAGAGGCAGATGTGGACCTTTTCATGAAGGTAAATGCCACATGATAATGATAATAATATGGCCAAATGGAAACGAAAAGGCAAAAACTAACACACTATTGCTGAACATAAAAATGTATATACTTTTAGATATGTAATTAAACATAATATAATGTAATCAAAATAAATTTTAGTTTAATAGTTCAATTGAGTTTGTAATTGATTACATCATACCCAACAGATAATTAGTGTTTATCATAATTTCCTTAATTTGTAATCAAATATAATATAATGTAATTAAAATAAATTTTAGTTTAATAGTTCAATTAAGTTTGTAATTGATTATATTTTATTATAATTAATTACATCATACCAAACACATAGTGTTTATCATAATTTCCTTAATTTTGCTTGATTTTTAATATTTTTCTTTTAATTTTCAGGCAACTGCAATGAAAGGAGCTGAGAGCAATCTTTTTACTGATTATACTCTCAAGGTAAGTTTTAACACTTCTTATAGCCATAAAATTTACATTTTTTTTTCCCTTATGGCACAACATATGACGAGTCTGATATAGTGTTCATTAATTACTAGCATTCAAAAATTTGTACTGTATAATAATAATGCTTGTCAGGCTGGTTGCAAGGAAATTTGGAGTGTGATTGAGTAGTCAACATGAAAGTCTTATTTTTTGTGCAACTTGGAAGCCACCTCTGCTTTTGAATTTTCAGTTTGTCAAATATACCTCCTCACCTAAACTGGGGCTGGGGTCTAACTATTTTGTTGGGTTAGGGAGATAAGGTGGGGAGGAAATTTCTCACGTTACGTTACTCAGTTCCGTTGCCATTCACCTCTCCTCAATTTTCTAAATCCCTTGAGGCTGGTGAACTAATTTACTAAACCAACCACATTTTCTTTAGCCTTTTAGAGTCTGGTCAATAATCATTTGTATTTCAATATATTCCAACTTGAGTTGCTAATTAACATCCCCCTTTTTTTTTTTTTTTCCTTAATGGAACAGCTGTTAGGTCTTGATATATGCAAGGACACCATTGTAGGAGATGAAATGCTGAGAGGGATTTCTGGCGGACAGAAAAAGAGAGTAACAACAGGTGTGCCTGTGTGTCTTTGTTTTTCCCTTAATTATTATTGTCATGCAAGGACGAAGATGGTACTTGTCATGCTTAAACAAGCCAAAAAACAGAAAAAGACAACTGCGTAAATGTAACTCTTGAGTTTGACCAGACCCCTCTTTTCTTCTAATCACAATGGTCATAGTTTCTTTTTGCGTTTGTTATTCTATAATAAACTAATTATTTGACTATAAAAAGAAGTATATTACTGACGTGGATAAAATTAATATATGATTTTTCTATAAATTTCATACTTTTTGTTTTTTATATTTTATTATGTTACTGAGGTTGATATTATTATTATTATTATTATTATTATTATTATTTTACATTGCTCTAATCAAACTAATTTTAATTAATACAGGAGAGATGATAGTTGGGCCAACAAAAACACTATTCATGGATGAGATATCAACGGGTCTAGATAGTTCCACAACATTTCAAATAGTGAAGTGCATCCAGCAGATTGTGCACCTCACTGAAGCCACAGTGCTGATGTCCCTACTGCAGCCTGCTCCTGAGACATTTGATCTTTTTGATGACGTGATCCTTTTATCTGAGGGCCGGATTGTTTACCAGGGCCCACGGCAACACATCCTTCAGTTCTTTGAGACCTGTGGATTCCGCTGCCCTGACAGAAAAGGAGCTGCTGATTTCTTGCAAGAGGTAAAAACCTTACACTCCCAGCTCATTTCGATAACTAGAATTCGAAACTTATTTTTGGTAAATATACTTGTAGTACAAAAGGGTCGTAGCTCAAACCTTTTAAATGTTTCCCAAAAAACAAAAAAATTGAACTAATGTTGGACATTCAGTAATTGACTTGCATGTATTTCATGCAGGTTACTTCAAAGAAGGACCAAGAGCAATATTGGGCAGAAAAAAATAAACCATACAGGTACATTTCAGTGCCTGAATTTGCAGAAAGGTTCAAGAGGTTCCATGTAGGAATGCAGCTAGACAACGAGCTATCTGTTCCATTCGACAAGTCGCAGGGTCATAAAGCAGCATTAGCATTCTCAAAATATTCAGTCGCAAAAATGGATCTACTTAAAGCTTGTTGGGATAAGGAATGGCTACTAATTCAAAGAAATTCAGTAGTTTTTGTCTCCAAGACGGTCCAAATTATTATTGTTGCAATTATAGCCTCCACAGTGTTTATAAAGCCAAGAATGCACACCAGGAATGAAGGAGATGGAGCATTATATGTTGGTGCACTTTTATTCACTATGATCATTAACATGTTTAATGGTTTTGCTGAGCTAAGTTTGATGATCACAAGACTTCCAGTTTTTTACAAACAAAGAGATCTTCTTTTCCACCCTGCTTGGACTTTCACTCTTCCAACTTTCTTGCTCACATTGCCCATGTCTATAATAGAGTCTGTTGTTTGGGTCTGCATTACTTATTACTCTATCGGATTTGCTCCTGAAGCTAGCAGGTAAACATAATCATACCCACATTTCTTTTTTCTTTTTTGGTTAATTATCTTCCAACTGCGGTTTCAACTTGCAACCTCATAGTTCTAGACACAACTACTTATATTTCTGTAAAATCATGGTTTAACTATTGATGCCCCTGCAGGTTTTTCAAGCATTTGCTATTGGTATTTCTGACCCAACAAATGGCTGCTGGGATCTTTAGACTCATTGCTGGAGTCTGCAGAACTATGATTATTGCAAACACTGGTGGCGTGCTCGTGCTTCTGCTTATTTTCTTACTTGGGGGCTTCATCATACCTAAAAGTCAAATTCCAAACTGGTGGGAGTGGGCTTACTGGATTTCGCCAATGAGTTATGGTTACAATGCCTTCACAGTGAATGAATTGTATGCTCCTAGGTGGATGAACATACCGGTATGTTTCAAATTATTGTTCAGATAGGAAAGAAATAGTATTCAGACTTTTATGTGATAATGGAAAAGTGAGTTACAAACTGACATTTTGATTGAACCACAGGCTTCAAACCGTTCTACCAGTTTAGGCATTGCAATACTCAAAAACTTTGATGTTTTCCAGAACAAGAATTGGTATTGGATTGGTGCTGGTGCTCTTCTAGGATTTGCAATTCTTTTCAATGTTTTATTCACCTTTGCTCTCATGTACATGAGCCGTAAGTTCTACCATTCCCTTCATGGTTCTAATATTTTTCTTCTTTTTGGATTCTTGCACTTCTTTGATGTAGCTAACCTTCTGCAAATTGTTATTGTTTGATATGATAGCTCCTGGAAAGAAACAAGCAATACTATCTGAGGAAACAGCACAGGAAATGGAGGGCGAGGAAGACTCGAAAGGCCAACCGAGATTGAGAGTTACTAAGTCAAGGAAAGAGTCAATTCCTCGATCATTGTCTTCTGCTGATGGAAACGATACAAGTAAGGAACATAAATTAAACAGTTTTCATATTCTGTTTCAATGATTGAAATCCTCACAGAGATTTGAAATTGAAATATCTCAGGAGAAATGGCAATCCAAAGGATGAGTAGCCGATCCAATCCCAATGGACTAAGTAGGAATGCTGATTCATCTCTTGAGGCAGTTAATGGTGTTTCTCCTAAGAGAGGAATGGTTCTTCCTTTCACTCCCCTAGCCATGTCCTTTGACAGCGTGAAGTATTATGTGGACATGCCTGCTGTAAGAATCAGTCCCTTCTGTTTTCCAATTTTTATAATATTTTCCTTTATGAGGTCTCAAAACTAACATTAATTTATGGTAACAGGAAATGAAGCAGCAAGGAGTTGCAGAGGACAGGCTTCAACTACTTCGCGATGTAACAAGTGCATTTAGGCCTGGAGTCCTGACTGCACTAATGGGAGTTAGTGGAGCCGGAAAGACTACATTGATGGATGTTTTGGCTGGGAGAAAAACGGGTGGATACATTGAAGGTGATATTAGAATTTCAGGGTTCCCAAAGAAGCAGGAAACCTTTGCAAGAATTTCTGGATATTGTGAACAGAATGATATCCATTCACCTCAAGTCACAGTTAGAGAATCCTTGATCTACTCGGCATTCCTTCGACTTCCTAAAGAAGTCAGTAAAGAGGAAAAGATGGTAAGTTCACTACTAAAATCGCTCTTTAGAGACAAAATATCAGTTAAGAATTGAGTACTAAAAGAAATCCCTCCCTTTTTTTGGCAATCTTTTCAGATTTTTGTGGATGAAGTGATGGAGCTGGTAGAGCTAGACAATCTCAAGGATGCTATAGTTGGGCTTCCTGGAGTTACAGGGTTGTCAACAGAACAAAGAAAAAGGTTGACAATTGCAGTGGAGCTTGTAGCTAATCCTTCAATCATTTTCATGGACGAACCAACTTCTGGTCTTGATGCAAGAGCAGCAGCCATTGTG
>CATIWR010221809.1:0-14134 GCA_949677035.1 Omphalea diandra | reverse complement strand
ACACTCTTTTTTTTTTTTTTATATTTATATATTTTTTATTTTCTATTATATATATATATATATATATATATATATATATATATATATATATATATATATATATATATATATATATAGATAAAATTTTATTTTTATTTATTTATTTTTTTAAAAGCATATCAAAGATAAAACTCAGTCTTATTATTAAATATATTTTTATATACCATTCTTTTTATGTGATCTTCAAAATTAAAACACTAATACTCAGTTAGTGAAATGTCGGTGCTTAAACACGCATTAGAAAATTTATAATATTTTGATACTTGTATGTTCAAAATTTTTTTATTTATTATTTAAAAGAGATTTATTTTCACTATATGCTATTACATTCATTGCATTAAAGAACATTATGCTATTGAATTAATTTTTTAAATAGAGACAATTATTTCTAATTTAAATAGATATTTTTTTATCAAAATTTTATTAGTCTCTTTTATTTGATGAGATTATATTATATATTATGAGAATTTTAAATTCCATTACAAATAATTAATTTTGGATGTCTGACTAGGATAATATTATGAAAATATTTGATTTTTAAGATTATTTAAAATTTTTAAAATTTCAATCCAATTGAATTCAGATCTAATGAAAAAATAACAAAATTATTAGATATTTAATTGCATTTATTTTTATTGATAATTTAGTTATTTGATGATTGAATGTCTATTATATACTATGAGAAATTAAAATATAAATATAGTGTCAATATTTTCAAGTGAAGTAATGCTTTTTTTATTTGATAAAAAAATATTATTTGTATATTCTTTTAAAAATGCATTTAGAAAACTCAATCAATAAGCAATGATTTTCTGATAAAAAAGAAAATTAAAAATATTTTAAAAATATATTTTTTAAATTAAAAATATATATTTTAAATTTTATAAAAATATATCAAAATAAAAATTTTAATTATATAAATATACAAAGACGAGTTTAATAACACAAATGATGATAGTACAAAAGGTAAAAAGTACGAACGACTTCATAACTTTCTTTTTCGGTCACATTTAATAGCGCATGTATGCATTTACCTATTTGTTGCAAGTCAATGTGGAAAAATGGCGAAATCAACTAAAAATAAAAATTTAGAGACCCAATGTGGACAAATTAAAATTTGTGGGCTAATAAAAAGAATGGATAAAACTTAAGGTCTCAAGATGCATTTAGCCGATTTTATTTAAAGGCTTAACTATTACCCTATGTAATTTTATTAATATCCTCCTCTATATTAAAAAAAATGAAAGATTGATAAAAATAAAAATAAAATTTATTTCTTAGATTATATTAACATTAATATAAATAATATAAAATTTAAAGTCATAAGAAATAAATAAATATTATTAATATAATAATAATTAATAATATGAAATTAATCTAAATATTATTAAAATAGCAATATTAATATAATAATTATTATTAATATATCAAAATTATTAATGTAATAATATGAGTATTATAAAGGTGATATTAATATATTAATAAAAATATTAATGATATAATAATTATTTATAATAATATATTATAATGATACCAAAATATTATTATAAAAATAATTATAATTATTATATCATTATTAATATTATTAAATAATATTAACTAAATAAATATAAAAAATTATAATATTAATATTAATATTATATTTTTAATAATACTAAATATAATTAAGAGTACTCAATTAACTATCAGCTCAGTAACACTTTATTATTATTCTTGGTCTCGAACTGTTGCACTTTTATTATTAATCTAGTAACTATTTACCCCTGAAAAACCAAAAGGAGAATACTCAATTGTGCTTTGAGTTTGACTTTTTGGACGTCTGCAAGCTTTCATTATTATTCTCGCCATTTTCTACAAAATACAAGCCAACATGGCCGACTCCATTTCCCATTCTACCCCCGAAACCCTCATCGACGGCAACGTCCTCGCTGCCAAATCCCTCGCTCGCTATGGCATCACTCACATGTTCGGTGTCGTGGGCATCCCCGTCACCTCCCTCGCTACCCGCGCTGTCTCTCTAGGAATCCGTTTCATTGCTTTCCACAATGAGCAGTCCGCTGGCTATGCCGCGTCCGCCTACGGTTACCTCACTGGAAAGCCTGGTATTCTCCTCACAGTCTCGGGTCCGGGTTGCGTTCATGGGTTAGCGGGTTTATCCAACGCCATGGTTAACACGTGGCCCATGGTCATGATCTCCGGCTCATGCGACCAAAACGACGCCGGACGTGGAGATTTTCAAGAACTTGACCAAATAGAAGCGGTAAAACCCTTCTCCAAATTATCAGTTAAAGCGAAAGACATAAAAGAAATACCTAGTTGTGTTGTTCAGGTTCTTGATCGGGCCGTGTTGGGCCGGCCCGGTGGATGTTATTTGGATCTTCCATCCGATGTTTTGCATCAAACGGTAACTGAATCTGAGGCCGAAAGTTTGTTAATTTCTGCCGTTAATTGTTCAACGGAAAATGGGGATGAGGTTAAAGGATCGGAAATTGAAGCAGCCGTGGAATTGCTAAGGAGAGCGGAGAGGCCGTTAATTGTGTTTGGAAAAGGGGCAGCGTATGCGCGGGTAGAGGGTGAACTAAAAAAATTAGTGGAAAGCACTGGAATTCCATTTCTTCCTACTCCGATGGGAAAAGGGTTGTTGCCTGATACGCATGAACTGGCAGCAAGCGCGGCGAGGTCGCTTGCTATTGGGAAATGTGATGTTGCTCTTGTGATTGGTGCTAGGCTTAATTGGTTATTGCATTTTGGGGAGCCTCCTAAGTGGAATAAGGATGTGAAGTTTATATTGGTGGATGTTTGTAGGGATGAGATTGAGCTAAGGAAACCGCATTTGGGTTTGGTTGGAGATGCCAAAAAGGTGTTGGATTTAATTAATAAGGAGGTCAAGGATGATCCTTTTTGTTTGGGGAAGAGTCATCCGTGGGTTGAGGCAATTTCAAAGAAAGTGAAGGATAATGTGACAAGAATGGAGGTTCAGTTGGCTAAGGATGT
Source organism: Omphalea diandra (assembly GCA_949677035.1). Lineage (NCBI taxonomy): Eukaryota > Viridiplantae > Streptophyta > Magnoliopsida > Malpighiales > Euphorbiaceae > Omphalea > Omphalea diandra. The sequence goes on along the minus strand of CATIWR010221809.1, from coordinate 11,101 downwards.
TGTGCCGTTTAATTTCTTGACGCCTATGAGGATTATTAGAGATGCTATTTTGGGAGCTGGGAGCCCTGCCCCGGTGGTGGTTTCAGAGGGTGCTAATACCATGGATGTTGGGAGAGCTGTGCTAGTTCAGACTGAGCCTAGGACTAGGTTGGATGCTGGGACTTGGGGGACTATGGGCGTTGGATTGGGTTATTGTATTGCTGCTGCAGTTGCTGAGCCTGATCGGCTTGTAGTTGCAGTTGAAGGTGACTCTGGATTTGGGTTCAGTGCCATGGAAGTTGAGGTATAGTAATTTATACATTATCATTGCTCCACCATTCTTAATTGATGTTCTTTTGTTTTTGTTGATGGTAAACTTGACTTTTTATTTGTCTGTGCAAATTTCAATAGCTTGATGAAGTTTCCACATTGTTTTTTGGGTTTTTATTTAAAATGTTTTAGAGGAACAAATTTTAAGCTATTGGATTTGAAATATTTTTGCTGCTTCCAGCTGAAAGGAAACCCATACTTATAGGAGGTAACCAGATCATCTGTATTTAAGCTAAACGAACTCTCAGTGATTGTTAATTAGAAAAACTGTATACTCCAATTAGATATTTTATTTCATTCTTAATGGTGTACAGGCCAGATTACAGTCTAATTAGCTTTTTTACTTCCTTTTCAATTTTAACTAAAATTTTGAAGATTAATAGGAGCCATGACCAATTTATAATCATATAGTTGTATCCTTTTGATTTTTTACTAAAATTTTGATTTCAAGATCCATGACGAATTTTAAGTGATATAAACTAATAATGATACTTGTTTGTGGTGGGGACTGACCTTTTTTTTTCTTTTAAATACTGTACATACTATTTTCTTTTATTTTAGGTTTTCCTGGTATGTTTCCAAATGAATGTTACACCGAAATGAATAGTTTGGGGTTCTTAGTGCATGCAAAGCTGTGCTTAGTCAGTTTATTTTGGGTTGATAATAACATGTGCTGAACATATTGTTTTAGCCTTGTTAGTGTCTGACTTGATGATTTGATTGTGGTGATGTTCTTCTGTTCATCTAGTACTTCTCACCAGGTGATTTTGCCTGTAATACATAAGCACTACATGCAGTACTTGCACTGCACTATTGTGACTTCAAATGCGGTCCTAGAGTTTCCGCTATTTTCTAAAAATCATGAGCTTCTGATTAGAGGTTGTGCCAAGATTGTTTTGATAACCAAGTTTGTTTCATTGATTTCTCATTTCCATGTCCTTTCAAAATTTTATTTTTGATGATGATAATCTATGATATAAAGTTGTTCAGCTATATATGAGGATTGAACTTTTTAGGACTGCAATAATATTTGATCATCATTGCTCGAGGCCTGATCCATTTTCTAATTACTGCCAGGCAGAGACTAAACTTAGATAAATTAGTGATTCCTTAGCAGTCTTCTTAAAGGAGGATGAATCCTTCTTTGCTTGGATGCTTTGGATCACTATGACTTGCATTCTAGCAGAAACCTTTGGACATGAAAAATCTTTGGTTGGGGCTAAATAGATCAGCAGAAATCTTTCCTTCTCTCTCTCTCTCTCTCTCTCTCTCTCTCTTCGGGCACGAAGTTTATTAAAGCTATCTATGAAGAAGTCTGTTATAAAAGGAGGAGGTTATCATTTGCTGTTTCCTTGTTTTATCTATAAATAGGTCCTGTCAATAATTTTTTTTCCCAAATTTAACTTCTCTGTGATTCTTCTGTAATGAATTTTATCATTTAGATTTTATAGGATTCTGTAAGGAACTTTATCATTTAGATATTACTTTTTTAATACCCTTTGCTTTTGTTTTAAACAAAATTATGGGATGTGTTCTAATGGTTTTAAATTTTTTTGTAGACTTTGGTTCGATATCAGTTGCCTGTGGTTGTGATAGTTTTTAATAATGGCGGTGTATATGGTGGTGATCGGAGGACTCCTGAAGAAATAACAGGTCCCTTCAAAGATGATCCAGCACCCACTTCTTTTGTCCCTGGCGCTGCTTATCACCTTTTAATTGAAGCTTTTGGAGGCAAAGGGTATCTTGTTGGGACACCTGATGAGCTCGAGTCTGCCCTCACTGAATCCTTCTCTGCACGAAAGCCGGCTGTAATAAACGTTACAATTGATCCATACGCAGGTGCCGAAAGTGGGAGGCTGCAACATAAGAATTAAGGTAGACTGCACCTTCCTCTGCTTATACCTGTCCATTATTTTCTGTGACAACTACTGCTGTGACTGGAAGTTTACTGCTTTCTTAAAAACAAAGGCATTTCATATGTTACGCCAATATGTGTGTATTTGTAACATCTTTTACATGACATGTTAATACCATGGATCATAATAATTCCACAATAGGAATTTCTTGCAAGTAGAGGCGAGAGTTTGATAAGTTAATAGAGAATTTGCATTGGAGAGTGATGCCGATCCAATAAACTGCTGGCTTTCTTTATCATTGCAGCTTTCCATTTTATTTTCTGTAGAAAGAACGTCTAATTAGCTGCATCTAATGAAAAACCTCGAGCGTAACTCATGTACCAATGCATGGACATTTCTTGTTCAGAAGTTTGAATGATCCCAATGCAGATTGTACATGTGCCTATACCACCTGGTCAGGAAGGCCTAAAGTACAAATTAAGGGTCAGTAAGGATCATCCAATCTCATTTCATGAAAACGATTATAAAGTAGCAAATTAATTTTAACCATTAGGATCGTCAATTTTTAAAATCTCTTAATTTATATCCAGCTTTTAAAGAAAATTTGCAATACTATCATCCATTAAATATTGTCTAAATAAAACTAATGTATTTTCGTAAATGATATTCAAGTAATGATATATTATATTTCACATGAATTTTAATTTATTTATTAAATAAAATATTTATTTGTTTATATTTTGTATAATTTTATTATTTTAAAATATTATTGGTTATTAAATATATACAAGAATTATATATATCATAATCATAACTAGCAAAGTAGAAAAATTTGTATATTAGAAATTATAAGACATTGAGTAACACTTAAATTGAAGTAATTTATGATTATTTTATTTACATATGTTAAGAGTTAACTTCTAAATTTATTATTTATATTTTATAAAATTTTCAAATGAATTATATGTCTATATTTAATTAAATTCATCATAGCAATTTTACGGTGTTACAAGAAAAAATAATTATAAATTTAAGAAAAAATATAGGAAAAAAATTGTCTACATTATATACTTATCCAACTGTTATATTTAAATATAAAAATGTATTATAGTTGATTTTAAATATTGAAACATTTTGCGTACTATCATTAAAAAAATAATTGAATATATAAATCTAAAATAAATTCATTCCCAAATATTAGTTTTATTTTAAGTTTCTAAAAAATCAGAATTAATAATATGTTTTAATTATAAAAATATTAGTACAAAATTTTAAAATTTTGCCTACAACTGTCTCAGTAAAAAAGTTGAAAATTTAAAATTTGATGAAATTAAAATTATTGATGATAATAGAGTTATTATTTCTAATTTTAGCATTAAAATAAAAAATATAAAAATTTATCTTTGAAACACATGTAATTTGAATCTTGTTTCGTAAAGATAAAAATTATTTTATTATGTTGATATTTACATATATTTAAATAAATTTCAAGTAATATTAATCTACTCATGGATTAAAGATGTTTAAAATTTATAGAATTCAAATTGAATTATTGATTCATAAATTTATTCAATTCTCTTTTTTGTATAAAATTATAAATATTAATTTTATATAATTGAAAATTAAAATAATATTTATATAATTGATTTCAAAAAATTGTACCTCATCTATAAAATATTTTTTATATTATATTTCATATATAAAATAAAGTTGACTATTCAATATCTAATAGTAAGCTAATAATTAATACTAAAAATTAAATATGTCATAATTAATCTAATAATAAATATGATTGTTAAATGTTGATTATATATATATATAATGAATAAATAAAATGACATCCCATTTGATACATTAAAATTCTACTGCAAAATAGTACTTATGGTGGGATGTCTTGAATACATTATGTTATGAACTTTTGTTTTTGTTCAGTTTTTAAACATCTTTATGGTATAATTCAATAATTGTAAAAAATTTAAAATACTATTATATTATTAAATTATATCCATAGAATCGTTTATTGTTAACATTAAACTATAAGCAAAGAGCAAAACATTGATTATTATTATTTGGTAAAACTTTGCTGATCGATTGGTATTTAATATATGAAAAGACCATTAAAAATATAATTCACTTCAAAAATTCATAATCTTATACTACCATTTTTTAATTATGTTATGCAACAAAAACATCGATTAAAAAATTACAAATAACTTTATATAAAAGAATACCTTCAATTATTTTTAGGTTAATTTAAATACTACTAATTTGTTATTTTTATTAATTATAATAATTTAGTTACATAAAGAAATAAATTTATATAATAGTCAATATCATTTATATAAATGATGTAAGTTGACGTATCCTTGAAACTTTTTAATTTTATTTCAATGTAAATTTTACTTATCAAGGAAAAATGAATAGTGGATTTTGAGAATGGGCAAAAGGACAAAATAGAGTAAGAACTCTTGCAAAAAGTAATGGTGAGTAAAAACACTAATAACAACTGTGCCTATTAGTGACAACATTTGCACATTTGTACCATATCAAAGAGATACTTTTTCTCCCACTCAAAATATTGATATCAATGATTGCAAAATTCGAAATTAAAAATACTAATAACACTTGAACATTTGTATCATATAGAAAAGGTCATTATCTCCACTCAAAATATTCATCTCAACGGTTATTAATTGTTTTTCATTTATTATTAAATTATTTTGAATTTTTCGCTTCACATAATTTGAAATTATTTTTAATTTTTTTAGAATTTTAAAGTGTAATTATATAATTTTTAATAATATTGTTATTCATTATATTTATTAAATAAAATAAAATAACAAATTCAATATTAATAATTTATTTGACACAGTAAATTTTGATATATTTTTTATTATTTAGAATATCATATTTAATTTTCAATATCTATCTGTTATTTTTGTATATATTAGTTTATTATTGTGAATTATATTGAAAAAATGTATAATTTAAAGTTGTTGAAGAGACATATAATTTTAAGATTAATCAATATATTATTAAGTTTTTAGTAACGGTAGAAGTTTTAAGAAAAATAATAAGACACAAAGAAAATGATGAGGCATATGTTAAGAGAAATTCAATTAGTGTGAATAAATTTTTATTAAAAAAGTTAAGAGTTGAAAGTTGTATATAGAAACTTATCAAATATTTGACAACTTAACCATGATTTGTCACATTAACATATATAAAGTCAAATTCAATTAATTTTGTCATATCAACATTTTAGTTGTTTTTACTTTGATTTTATATATATATATATTTGTTATCAAAATAATTATTAGTTGAACTCATCATCTATATCAAATATTAGGTGGTTACCTGCACGTTGCTGCGAGTAATAACTGTCTTTACATATTATAAAGTGGAACTATTTCTATTTTGTTATATTTTATTCACTCTTTTTTTTTTATGATCTTTACTAATCAGAATCATTCGCATACATTTCAACTTAATTAACACTTTCACCCTTTCCCTTGTCTTCACTTTTAAATGTAATGCAGCAACTAAATTGTTAAATAATTTCATAATACGAAAAGGAGATAAACGAGAAAAGCATTTTTCCTGTACATTTTTTAACACGAAAATCTGAATTTCCAAGGATAAAAGCATATATATATATGAGAAAAAGATATTCTTTGTGCCAGTAATGCTAGAAGCAAAGAAACATATTAATATTCAAAGTACAATAGCTATACAAATCCTAAAAGCATTACATATGAGGAAGAAAGATAAGATATTGCATTAATCAATCTTCGTCTTGGGACTGAGAATCGCGCCAGCATAAAAGGAAAGTTTTAAATTAAGAAATAAATATAAACAGGAAAGGATGTAAAGCAAACAATAAATAATAAAAGCAGTAGAGAAACTCGGTACGTGACTTCTTAAGTGGAGATTGAGTTGACAAAAAGGAGCCATCAGCGATGCACTCAACAGGTGAGTCAATAGGGCCGACATTAGGAGATAAGGGCGATCATGTTCCACCTGGGACGAAAATGTAAGGCTTTTGCGAACATGTGTTCCTTGATTTGGTTAATGGGGAGATCGGAAAAATAGATGTTTGCTGGGGCGAGGGGCAAAGCAGGCTCAAGGAAGATTGAATCTTTTCATCCACCTCGAAAATCTTGCTGACCCTAAATGGAACTCCGGATGTTATGTCAATCCTTGTGCTGATGACAACTTGAAAAATTTTAGTTAGCCCATATATCTGAGCGAGGAAAGAAGGGATCAAGTTCCTTTCTTTTACATGATGGACCAAGCTGCTTGCCAGGATACCAATAAACGAAACGCTTCCAGTTGGATCTTCAACTTGCAGGTCCAATTTGTACCTATTAAATATTGACAAGTAGAGTGAGAAACATGAAAGAGGACATGAAAATACTTAAAGTAAAAGATATGCAAATACATCAGAAATACTACCAAGGAGTTGGAACTTCTTGAAGTGGCCCACACTTTCCATTGCACCATAGAGTGTCATTGTAATTCCTAGTGCTACTTTTTCAAATAGGGCATTTCTTATGCCACCATCCTGTTGATGCATCGAGACTTTTTATTTTTGCAATGCAAGTGAATTTCATATCCCAGAAGACATATCAAATGTCATTTGTGCCACAAATGTAAATAAGCATTCGAGAGAAAAAAGGAAACCATCGAACCTTGTCTTTATGGATATCTAATTCCAGAAGTTTCGTGATCGTCTTACGATTGAGTCATTTTTCCACCTTTGTGTCTATAAATACGTTAGTGATAGGCATAACTTGTTCAATTTTGTCATAAGGCTCTTTCAAACTGTAGGATTCATGAAAGGAGTTAAAAAGGACTAAAGGGTGTGCAACATGTTTTTAATTAGAATGGGTTCGAAACCCATCACGAAAGGCGATGATCTCAGGGATGTCAGGGTTGACAAAAATGCGTGTAGCCCAAGTGCTGTTTGGGCTGACAGAATCTAAAGGAAGTTGAAAACTCATTGCATCACTATATAATAAATAGGATTTTGATCAGATGTATTCATTTGAACATGGAAAATACAGTAAAAAAGATTAACATGAAGTACCATTATATGATTTGATAGATAGCGCTCTGAATGCAAGAATAATAGGACCATTAGCTTTTTCTTCAAACACGGAAATTCGACGGCGACATTGCCCTACAGTGTTACGTCCAATTCCTCATGACTAAATAGACAACAGGCAATGGATAAGATATAATGACTGTTATTTTAAATGCATCTGATGGAATGATACCAGTACATAAACACTTGCTTTTTGTTCAATAATCTGACATTTCTTTTCTTTGAAATGTGATTTGTCAGAGGAATGGTTTTAACACAGCCAACAAATATAACTTGACCCATAAAATCTGCATGGAATTAAAGAAAAAAGGAAAGTAGCAACAAAGTGAATGTAAGCATAGAAATTGCAAGTTAAATGAATTAAAAAAAATATCGCACATCACCAATCTAGAAGTTATCATCCCCTGCATGTGCAATCACATTGGAGAATTCAGTGAATGAGAAATTATTGAAAGGAATTGTGTTGTCGTCAACCTCAATTTTTTTAATAAATGCATTATAGGCCAACTTATGGTGACATGGATGAGGACTAGTCCTATAATTCCTTTTTGCTTCTAAAACTTTGAATCCAAAAATGTGATAAATCTGTCCTTCAATGAGCAAAGGCCTGAAACGATCGATACCTATTTTGCGAACAAACCCTTGTACTGTTGTTCCTTAAAAAATATATTTAAGATTGTGTTACGTAAGGCAGAGAAGTAAAACTTTAATATCAATATTTTAAATCAGATTTTATAATACATAATAAAAAATATCACCTCATTATTGACAAGGAGAAAATCAAAGCTAAATAGCTCTTCAAAATTGAAAGAGCTGAAAAAATCTCATGCGCTGGCAACACGTGCTTTGATTCATGCATTTTTTATATCTTTATTCAAAGAAGAGAGTGGAGCGCATGACATCCCTAATGACACATAACTATCACGTTCGAAAAGGGAAAAAGTAGACAAAATAAGCAATTTTATATATACAACATATAATCACTAAATGGTATACATGAAAATCAGCAAGTTGTGTCAGTAAATATTTCTTGATAAACAACATTGTTTGTAAACAACCTATGCACAGGATTTTCTGAAGGTTTTTTTCCTATCATACAAGTCGTATGGAACATATAGCTTTGATTTTAGTTTGGTTCAATTCGGTTATTTAATGCAGTTCGAGAAATTCTTAGTCTCATGCATACCCTATTTTATTCTAATGATATTTTAACTATAATTAGAATGAGAGTCTTAAAACTCTATAATATTACTTAAATAAGGATGTGGTTGGCAAATTCAAAAATAAAAAAATACATGAAAAAGTAACTAAAATTTTTTAGAACTTAAAATATTTTTTTTCCTATTGGCCAATGCAAATAAAAGAATAAGAATAGTAATAAATTGTATTTTTTTTATTAAAAGTTTAGTAAAGGTCAATTTAAATTTAGTTTAAACAACGATTAGAACCCAAAATGCTATTATTCAATTATGGTTCATGAGAAAAAATACTTTTACATTCTGAGTAATTTCTTATTCATAATATGATAGTATACCTAAACTAATCTCTTTTTATATTTTATGATCATTCACGATGGCCCAAAAGGGAGTTTGTAATGATTAAATGTGAGATCAAATTTTAAGTTATCTTAAAAAACAATACATAGTATATATTTATTCTAATCATATTTTAATTGTCATTAAAATCCAAGTCTTAAAACTCTATAATATTACTTAAATAAGGATGTGGTTGGCAAATTTGCAAATAAAAAAAATACATGAAAAAATGACTAAAATTTTCTAGAACCTAGAATATTTTATTTTTCTTGGCTGTATTATTAAAAAAGAAAAATGATATAAGTTAAACTAAAATGTCGGTTAAATTAAACCCTAATAAGAATAATTATAAAATGATAACAAAAATGAAATTTAATTAAACCCTAATAAAAATAATTATAAAATGATAACAAAAATAAAATTTATGAGAAAACCTATATAAATATACTTAAAATATATTTGTTTATGAAAATAAGGAAATACCTTAGTAGATAAACCAAAAACCAAACAAATAAGCCACATAGCATCCAAAAAAACAAAACTCATCCAAATGCCACCAACCAGTTTACCCAAAGCAAAAAAAAAAAAAAAAAAATCATTAATATTTGTTGATGCATGGAAGATAAAAGGAAAGCACACCATGAACCGTCAAAATGCCCAACCCAAAACCACCTCGTTAGAGAACAATATAAGCATAAACCCAGGCAGACCAAGAAGAGGCTCGCCTAGCCCACCATCAACCAACCAGCTTGACCCACTAAATTTAGAAAATGATGCAGAGAAAATGATTGCAGGACTTGTGGCGGAGACAAGCCTCGAGATAAGAATGGAATACAGAAAAAGTAATTTTTTTGTCTTTTAAAAGCAAGGGGGGCAAAAGCCTTTTTTTTTTTTTAAAAAAAAAATAAGATAATTTACTTTTTCTAATAATTTTTTTAATTAATTTGATTGATTTAATTAATTTGATTTAATAAGATATTAAATTTTAAATATATATAATATTTAAAAAATTTTAGATATCAAAAAATTAATGTGATATTATAAACTAATAAAAAATATTTTTAACTGTTATAATTTTAGATTAAATTAATTGATCTATTTCTAGTTTGCATCAAAATTATCAAATTTAGATCAAAATCGATCAATTCAACTAAAAAATTTAATAATAAAATCAAAGAATGGTTTGCTTTGAAGTCAAACTCATATTTTAGATAAAATTAGGAGCAATTTACATAAATTGACTGGTTGATCCATAAGTTGATCAACTAAGTCATGGTTCAAACAGATAATCCATTTCAATCCAAAATTTTAAAATATACTATTGATATAAAACCATCCATCCAACTTAATAATTGTGTAATTTTATTAGCGTATTACATATCATTAAAACTCATTTCTTTTATATTTTTTTGAAATAATTTAATTTACAAATTTTTTAATAACAAAGTAACTAATATTTTTCAAACAAAAAATTTACTTTTTTTTTATTAACTTTATCCATATATAATTTTAAAATTTTAAATCATAGAGAATTAGTTAATGTGTTCATTATTTTTATTTTTAGTATCTAAAATTTATTTTATTATTTATATGATTGTACAAGAATATTAACTTATGATATTTTTAAATTTGAAAACTCTAATTTTATGTGAGAAATATATTATAATAAATATTTACTATTTTTATTGCAATTTTATCAAATATATCATTATTAAATATGTTTATAATTTGCATTACAAAAAATTATTAATTTTTACATTTTATGAAATATTTAATATGTATTTAATTTGACTTTGGTCTAACCCCAATTCGGTTGCTCAAACACCAGAGTTGAGCATGGTTCTTGGGGTTTCTCAAATCGAATTAAAATTTGAACAAAAAATATAGAAAAAAGATCAGGACCAAAACAAATATGAATTTAAAATCAGTTTTATTTTAGTCTTCCTTTAAAAACTAAATTGAAGTAGGACTAAAATTAAACTGAATTGAACCGAACTAAAAAATTAATTATATATAATTTTAAGATTTATATTAATTTAATACATATATACGTTATATATATACGTTATATATTTAAATACAAATTATAGAAATTAAATATTATAAATATATTATATATTTATACACTTGAATATTACTTTATCTAATTCTTTTTGTAATTATAAAAATTATATTTTTATTAATTTTATGCATTCAAAATAAATTATTTGATGTGATAATATATTCTATAATATTTAAAAAGATAGTTTATATGAATAAAATAAATTAAGATAATTATAATTATAAAATTTTAA
>CATIWR010221798.1:0-25231 GCA_949677035.1 Omphalea diandra | reverse complement strand
CTTTGACAACAATGCCATTTTCATGGCTCTGAACTACGAGTGATAATTGGAACCAGAAAGAATTGGTGAAACTAATACTAAAGATGGGTTCTCATTCGAGTGAAGGAAATAAGGACTTGAAGGATTATCTGAATTTTGTTTTTGTGCTTCCATGATGTCAATTGCTTAAAAGAATGATCGTTTGTTGAAGGAACAAAAGGAAATTACATTATCATGGCTATGATACCATGTTAATGTTGATGAAGAATAAGAGAAAACAATTTCTATAAATTTTTCACTCTGATTTTCATTAGAACATTCAAGGGTTTTATATATAGAAATCAAGAAGAAAACAAGAAGCTGATCTGGCAAAACTAACCTAACAACCTTCTAACAAATTCCTACAAAATCAATTAAGTTAATTGAAGAATCATTCCCGCCAATTCTGCTACAAGTTGCTGCCGAGATAGCTGAAGACACATAAAGGAAGAACACCAGCAATACAACACCGTTTATGAACAAAACGCACTGGATCACTAAGTGTTTTCAAATAGCTGTTATTTGTCTGTTACTCTGTCCATTTGCCTCTTTAACTCAGTAACTTCATTCTCAACACTTCCATTATATTGATAATAAAAATAATCGAACCTCCACGTCTTAGGAAAAACAAAAGATGAACTAGACCCGATCAGCATCCATTCTAGAGTTTCGACAAACAAGAACAGTTTTGACAGACAAGAAGATACAATAGAGTACCAATGTAAAATAGCAATTACGGTGAGTCAGTGACCCACAACTTAAATTTATGGCTCATACGTATGTACTAATGGATGGTTCAGTGGATACAAGGGAGTCTGACCCATCAAGGCCTCGCAGCCCTCGAATAAAACTAAAAGCATCGAAAGGTTTCTATCCAATGATTGGGGTCCACATGTACCTGAGCACTAAAGCAAAAAGAACCCAAATTTGTGGGGAAGACGGCCATCATGCTGACACGTGGCAAATCACATGCGCGCACACAAGCTTTTATAAAGGCCACCAAACACGTGCACATCTGCAACTAGAGAAAAGACTTGCAGACAAAACACCAAAACGCTATCTTATTAGCATTTCGATATTTCACCAAAATAATCTTTCAATTTTTCTCTCTTTTCACATGTCACCCTTTTTTTCTCCCTTCGGTACCAGAAAAAAAAAAATTTCTTCAACTTTACATTTTAATCTTTAATGCCCATCAAGTTTTGCCCATTTCCTGCTCGGTTTTCCCTGCCACCAAAAATCAAGGTGCATGATAAAAACAAAATTATTTAAAGATAATGCATGTGTCAAGGGTATTGCTTCTGCTCAAGGTACATTTATGGCTACCCTGTATAATAGTAATATATGGTCATGTTATGTGATAACTGTGTCACAATACAACGGGGAAATACTAATTAGAATAAATTAGGTGTAAACATTTATCAATGTAAGATTAGCGATCAACGAAGATTAAGTCTATCGATAAGAACACTGTAGAAAGAATTATTTAATTTTGTTCATTGATGTGAAAGGCTTGGGTTCAAGAGTAAATGACTTTTACCATTGTGGTTAGAAGATCATTGACTCATGAAAGTTAAAATACTAAATAAATAAATTATGTTTAAAGGAGAATGAGAGAGATAAATTATCATATTTTTTTATAAATAGTATTGGTTATATATTAGTTGTGTGTTATCATAATATGTAGGTTAAATTATATTGTGTATCATTAAAGTTTGATATGTGATTATGTGTGAGTCTGGATCTTTTGAGCACAATAGATTTGTATGGATCTCTTGATTGAAATTTCTTTATAATGTGATATTAAGGTTATTGGTTACAATTGATGTTATTGATGATAGTGAAAAAGTGACATTTCCACAATAGATTTGTATGGATCTCTAATGATAGAATGAATTACATGAAATATTATTGTTGATTAATTTATTTTATTCTTAATAGTTTACATGTTTATGCGGTCTCAATTATTATTAATTATGGAATAAACGACTGTAAGAAAGAATGGATGATATCAAAACCAATGATAGAAAAAGAGGGCTTCTTGTCTTGGTTTTCTTATTAATTACATCATGACTTCAAAAGGCTTTTTTATATTACTTATGTGGAATTAGTTACTTTGAAGTCTTTGTCATTTGTCATATTTAACTAAGTCATCTCTCACTTTTTGATATTTTATTAAGTTATTCTTTATATTTGTTTTGTTATACTAAAAAATTCTACTGGTGTTTTTTTTTTTGTTAAATTCATATGAATGTCGGAATGACGTTTTATTATAACAACACAAACATGAGGAATGACTTGATATAATATTGAACAGTGAAGAACTATTAAGTTTAATATGGTAAGTATCAAGGGATTTAGAGTGATTAATCCAATAAAATACAAAACTCACTTTGACCAAATTTATTTTACTAATGAAAAAATTATCCTTTTTTACATCATAAGGGTTTTTTAATATAACAAAATGAATGTGGGAGATGACTCAATAAGATATTAAAAGTGAAGGAGAATTTAGTTAAATAAGATAAATGTTAAAGAGTTCAAAGTAATTAACCCTAATTATATGTCATTATATAAAGATAACATATATCAAATATTGTTTCAAAAATTTCTCACAATCTCAGTATTTTCATGATATCATATTTTTTTTGCCAGTCATCTGGCTTTTTCTTTTCGTTGCTTGCCTCCCATAGATGAATTCATTTATTGGAAACTTACCCCATTGCTTTGATTGTCATATGAGCAGCTCTGATCCTCTTTTAGCCTTAATTCTCTTTATGATTGTTCATATCATTGTTGATCAATATAGACATCCAATCTAACATCATATAACATTAAGAGTCAAATATTATGTTAGTTGATTTATTTTATTTTTTATAGTTTGCACATTTTGTGATTTTGATAATCGAAATATAAATGTAGAATATTGTGAATCAATTGACCTTATATATAAAAGTAATTGTTTAAGATTTGTGTTTGATTTTGCTCAACTTTGTTTAATTTATCCAACTCTATTTAACTCAATGTAATTGATAATATTTGGTTGTTCTACTCAGCTATAAATAAATTTGGTTAGAATATTAACACTATGGTAAACTTTTGAAACTTGAAAGAAATTGATTATATATATTTTCTTGGTTCAATCACGAGCACAAAAGTGATCCTGTCGGAATTTTTTATAAGCGTCAATTTGTGAAGTTGATGCTTTGATGGATTTAGGTTAGACTTCATATCAATCTATGTTGTCTCCTTTCCATTGTTGCTAGCAGATGCCATATATATATAAATAATTGCACAAAATTGCACTATTACAACAACACTTCAATGCCAATTACAAAGCAATTTTTCTTTAAAAGCCCATTTCTTATCATGTCTATATATCCATTATATAGAAACCTAACCACAGTCTAGTCACCTTGCTGTAGATTTTGGATGGTTGTATATGACACTTTGTGTTGAAATTTCTTCCTTTTGTCCATTGGTACTCAATGATGCACAATTCGCTTTTTCCTATAGCTTTCATTCCACTATCTGAGTCATTGATTCAACCTGAAATACTTAATCAATAGAATTTTTTTTTTTCTGAATTTCAAAATCATAGTATTAGATATCCAGTTAAAAATCAGTTATTTTGTCGATATTCTCCGAATTTTACTTCAAAGCAATTGATATATAATGAAATTTTAGTCTAACTAAAATAATATGAAAGCAAGCATTATGGATAATTACTAATGATAATAAGGCTATAGAACTAGAAATATACAAACAGAACCTCCATACTTGTATTCAGTGTTGGTAATGCAATTAACTCTCTTCTTGATTTATATTAAAATTAATTACAAATGGTCAAATCTATAGATCAATAATGAGAAGTAAGTATGGTCAAATTCACAGATCAATAATTTGATTTGAGAAAGTGATTGGACATGTAGTTAGTTATGCGAAAGATGATTGAGATGTGAATGACGAAAAAAGGGTAAAAGCAAGAAAGCATATATATATATATATATATATATACACAAGTCCAAGTTTCGAGTGGTTCAAAGTAGCTACATATCTCTTTGTTCTGTCAAAATATAAAAGGCTCTCTTTTTGAGCATTTATCACGTAGTGTAAGTATTGTTTTAGGGCATGCGTGAGTTAAAGAGATCATAGCTTGTCGGCCCACTGGGCCTCCCCCACCACCACCACCACCACCACCACCACCTCCACCGCCGCCACCACTAGATGTCACCCCCCACCACCACTGCTAATCCATTAACCCCATATGCATCTTCCTTTTTCCTATACAAGTAACTCACTAGTGAACACTAAAATAACCAAACTATTGCCGCGCATGATGACACTTTCCTAAATTAACTTCGTATATAATTACTTTTTTTTATGACTATAATTTCAATTTAATTAGATTAGATACTTGATTAATTAATTACACGAGTTGTCAATTCAATAATGATCACGTCCCACGCACTACCCTCATCACCTTTTAGTTTTATGTAATGCAATTAGTAAACTATACATCCAGCCGGTATTTTTTTAGTTAGATCCATTAATGAATCGATTACTTGATCAGTCTATTTCAATTAATTTAATAATAAATAAAATTTTAAATTTTAAATATTATTAAAATAAAAAATATATTTAAAAATATAATTTTATTTATAATAATTAAATAAAAAATAGAAATTAATTTCAAATTGCTTGAATCAATTGATAATCTAATTCTCAATTTAATCAATTAATTTGATCCAATTTTCAGAAAAACTATATTTAGCTAGCATATACCAGCATATCAACTCTTTTTTTTTTTTTTTTTTTTATCCTCACCCTCTTTATTCATTTTTTGGGGGAGATGAAGAAGCAAATTGGCACCCCACATTAATCTTTTGGTGCTAGAAAAGTCTAATACTCACTAACACACACAACCTAATAGAGAATCTAGGACCATAAGGTGTTCAAGTTGATGGTGGAGAGCACTTGTAAATGAGGATTCCTAGACAATGTGGTAGGGTTTTCGTGACCCAAAGTGCATGAATGAACTGTGCAAGATCTTTATCATAATTGATTGGAGAATCAGGATTCAAATATGGTAATCCTTATTTCCATTAAAATTTTTAATACATCAAAATTAAAAAAAATGCATGATAGACTTGGCTAGCATGACTTTATCTCGACCATTACAAAACGACATAAAAAAAGAAAGTAAGAGTTTTTTTTTCTTTTCTTTTCTTTTCTTTCTTTCTTGAAAGGTCCATGTGTATTTTTGTATGTAAAAAAAAGTGAATATATGAATTGTAATTATCCATAAACTTAGGTTCAATGCCAATACAATTGTTTTCCACGTGAACAATCAATGTATATTTGCATATATATTTTTAAAAAAAGTCAAATTGGTTTTATTCACCAATAAACTTTAATTCAATAATATTAGAATTATTTTTAAATTTGTTATATTGTCAGTTTCAACTTTCGATTTAAGCCTAATAAACTAAAAAATGCGTTAAAATTATATATTGATGTTTTGTTGAGTGTTCTCATCTCTAGAATCATTCATCATATTTAAAATACTTAAAATTTTAAAGTTTAGATGAATTTCTATTCTTTTTTATTATTAGAATTCTGATTTTGGATTCAATATCTAAAAAGTAAAATTTTAAAATTATGTATACAATACATTTAAATTGCTTTAAAAAAAACATAATTCTAACATGAAAATTAATCAGAAAATACTTTCATCATGTCAATAAAAAATGAAATATATAGTTTGATGGATGGGAACGATATGATTTCAAGGAATTAACACTTATTCTAATCTATCTTTTTCGTTGATCAATATATCTTCTTTGTAATTTGAAGATTTTGATTCAGATACTTGGGGCCCGTTATTATTCCTCAAAACTAAAAATTTGCCTTCCCACAAGCCCACACCCGTTGAGGAATTGCCTTTGCCCCTTCTTTTTCATTGGGACTGACACTGTGTTTGAAAAATCATTATAGAGAAAAAAGAAAATACCGAGAGAAAATAGATTTTATTTTTTTCTCATGTTTAGATAAAAGAGAGAGAAAGAAAAATAATTTTATTTTTCTTATTTAAAAAGCAAGATATGAAGGAAACGAAAATATTATTTTATATATTTTCTATTTTACCCTTTATTCAATAAAATAATTGAATATATAATTATATTGTTTAATGATAAAAAAAATTAAATATTTTATATTTTAATTAATTTTATATGAAATAACAATTTATATAATGATAAATATAATGTTAATACTAAAAAAAATCTAACATTAGTTTTTTATATTTCAAATATTAAAAAAATATATTTATACATTCAGTTATATTTTTTAAATATTGAACATTAGTTTTTAAATTAAATGTTAAACGCTCACATTTATCAAACATTATTTTTTAATATTTTAATATTTAATCACTAAACATCAATTAGTAAATGTGAAACTAAAAAAACACTAAATAAAAAGTCATAAGATTTTGAGAGAATTAATTTCAATTAAAAATTTTAGATAAAAATATTTTACTAATTTTATAATTTAAATTCACTTTATATTTATTTTAAATCTTAAAAATAAAATAACTTTAATTTATTATAAAAATCTTCTCAATCTCTCATATTTAGTGTTGATTTTATGTACATGGAAAAAATAGTAATTTTATAAAAAAATCTCCTAAATCTCCCATATTTTCTCTCCATTTTGAAAAGAAAATAAAAATAAAAAAATAAACTTTATTTTCTTTTTTTTCCCAGACAACGTAAAATTACTTCCTTCGCTATTTTATACCCTTATTTTACTTACTCTCTTATTTTCTCTCACCCAAATACTGCATTAAAGTACATTTTCTTTGCATCAAGACGAAATTTGAGTGGTCCTCCATTGCAAGTCCCAAACGATGCTTTAATTATTGCACGTTTTTATTTTTATTTTTCCCATGCTTCTTTGGTATTAGCAACCCATCTTGAAGAGAACATTAGAATTATACTAGATCAACTAATTAATTTAACAATGTCATTTTATTAATTTAAATATTTGATTCATCTTAATTAACTTGGCATGATGTGGACCAACCAAGACACATTCACATGCACAGTAATCTGGACAGTTAAACCACCGTTATTAGTTTGACACGTGACTGGCTACTAAGTTTGACTCAATTTTGAGCCGCAACTAAAACTAAGGTTTTTTTTATATAAAAAAAAGGTTTTTTTTAATGAAGAAAAACTAAAAGATAACGTTATGTAAACAAGAATTAATTATTTTTTTAAGATATGAGTATTTAGAACTTAATATTTGATTATCCATTTTTTTTCAGACATTGACATCTAACTATTATCTACTATTTATTATTTTTGGGTGTTAATTTTAATAATCAAAATTGTTATTATTTAAAAACATTGATATCAAACAACTCTCTCTATTTCGTAAAGATAAATTTACTTATATTTTTACATAGATTAAGAAATTTTAATTAATATAGTTAGAATAATTAATTTTACATATATTTTTTATCATATACTGTGATATTAAATATGATAATTTATGTTATTTTGATTATAATTTTAATGATAGTTTATATTTATTGATAACATTAAATATTAGAAAATTAAGAAATATTATTTATATTATTTGTACATAGATTAAGAAAATCTAACTAATATAGTTAGAATAATTAATTTTACATATATTTTTATCATATACTATGATATTAAATATGATAATTTATATTATTTTGATTATAATTAAATAATGATAGTTTATATTTATTGATGACAATAAATACTAGAAAGTTAAGAAATATTATTTATATTAGAAAATTAAGAAATTAAGAAAAGAAAGAGCATCATGTGAAAGAACACTTATAATTAAGTTATTTATTTATCAACTCCAAAGCCTTAGTTATAGTGGTATAATTAATTTCTTAATTTTCTAATACACATTTTTTTGTGTGAAAGTATAATTAATTTCTTAATCTTCTAATACACATTTTTTTGTGTGAAAGTATAATTAATTTCTTAATTTTCAATAATACCACTATAATTAAGTCTTTTATTTATCAACTCCCCAAAGCATCATGTGAAAGAACGTTCTTTTGAGATGGTGTCATCACTTTAACTTATACTAATATACTAATATTTCTTTTGTGGGTTTTTCTCCAAAAGAAAGAGCAATTTTAAAAAGCCAGCTGCTATATGGATTTTTACCAAATTAGAGTTGAAAAATTGAAAGTTGAGGGAAACATATTTAATGTGTTCATGGAGACATGTTGAGTTTGTGTTTCGACACATTTTATATTAGGTTGGAAAAAATTTAAGGTGAATTAATTTGTGTTTTGAGACATGTTCAGTTTATGTTTTGACAAAAATTTCTGACAAATAATAACGTTATGTCACAACTCAGAAATGGAAACTTGACCCTCCATTGTTTTGCATCAAAACAGCAAGGCAGTTAAGAGCCCCATGTGATTTTGTTCATTTCAGTCCTTTCAGGTTTAGCTGAATCAATTAACTCTAAATGCTCGGTTGGGAGATAGTTTAAATTTAAGTTTCCAATTGGAAATTGGTTATCGTTAATAAAATAATTTGGTGTTCGAATATATGTCTTATAATATGGCGAGATTAAAAATCTTAAATATTTAATAATCATTCATTTTCAATGAGTTTGGCAACTTAAAATCAAAATGTGACATACCATTTTTCTAAAGATAAAAGAAATTTACTGTATTTTAATATGACAAAGTCTTTTTCTACTATGTCTGCTCTTGTTTAAGATCATGTAATCACGGGGAAATTTATCTCCTTTTGTTTTATTGAAAAATATTAGGAGAATCATCTTTTTAAAAAAATTTAAAATTAATGGTGGTTTGCCAACTTATGTAAGTGCTGATAAGTGGGACTAATCACCTAACTGAAGCATGCATGCATCAATATGTCACCAGTATGCAATTTGCAGGGCCCATAGCCTGAATCTTCAAATTAAGAAATGAAACAAAGATGGCAGGTTATATCAAAGAGGGTGCCTATGTTCCTACTTTTCTGCTAGTTGATGTTCAATTAAGTGTTGACTATGGAGATACCTCTGCCAGGATAAGTCACTCGTCTACCGACACTGAATTAGACCACTCATTACTGCTACACTATATAATTTTGTTTTAAAGTGTAGATTCAATTTTTGCCCCTTGGAGAAGGGTTTCCAAAGATTTTCAATCTTTCTTATGTAAATATGAAAAGCATGTGTCTTAATGAAGGTCTCTCTTGTTTGCAATAAGTTATGGAACTGTCACCTTTTCTAGAAAGTATGCTTTTTGATTGATGTTTGATGGTAAAAGATGTATATAAAGTTGAGAAGAATTTTGTGCTTTTAAGAAAGCAGAGAGGTGTAGCATATAACTTTCTTAAGAAAGACTCAATTATTTTTTTAATTGTAGCTTATTACATATGCTTCTTCTATAAATAAATCAAATATAATATCAATACATATTTTTGAGAGAGAACAAATTAAAATCATTCCCCCAAAGTTTGAAGCAGAAAAAAGGGCAAATAAGTCCACGAACTTATAAGGAAGTGACAAATGAAAATAAAATAAACTATTTCGTTAAAATTACTCCCGATCTTGTATTATTTTATCAAAATTATTCATGATCTTGTATTATTTTGTCATAAAAGTTCATAACATTGAATAAAATGAATTTTTTTTAATCAAAATTACCTTAATCTTATATTATTTTATCATAAAAGTCCAAAATACTAGATAAGGAAAACACATTACAAATGCAATTTAATTATTATAAAATTAATTTTTTAAGAGAGAAAATGAGTATTAAAAAATACACAATAGTCAGAAAACATATTTAAGAAAACTGAACTCAGATGTATTTGGATAAAAACACAGTTTTTTCCAAATCCCTAAATTCTGAAATCTCTAAATCCTAAAAACACTTCACTTTGATAATAAAATTTTATTAATTGAAAAATGTGAAAGAGCGATGTTTTTATGGAGTAACAATTTTATTCATTCATCTAATTGTAACAGATATAAAGACAATTGGGATAAACATAAGTATAATAGTAAGCAAAAGTACTACTAATGTGGGAAAAGAACACCATTAATAATGGCTTAGAGTGAGATGAATTGAAGTCCAAAGTTCTATTTTTGTCCCAATTATGAGGTAAAATGGGAGAAATTAAAACAATTTTGTCAATTTTTTTATTAATATTATTGGAGTTATTTATGACAACTCATTTTTGAAATTGCATGAATTTATAGTGGTATAGAGGAAAATATAAATATTTTAAATGACACGATAATCATTTATCAGAAAGACTACTGTTTTTTCTTAATTTATTTTTCAGTTATCTAATCACTTTAAAGCCTTTTCTAAGATAGAGTAGAAAATTCTTGCTCGTTCTCTTCCATAGGACGGGGATGAAATTACGCACTCGTCTTTTGGATCCCCACGGGAACCTCCAAAGTAAATTCTTATGGGACCTGAAAAAATTAAATGTAATTTTATAAGTTTATATATATATATATATATATATATATATATATAAGTAGTATAACAATTTTTATTAATAAATTATATTTTTAAAAAATAATAGAAAAATAAACTATTTGTCTTACAAAAAATGCTCATGAGACGAGGAGTCTCTATGGAGGCAAAGATATGAGAAAATTTCTTCCCATCAGGATGGTGTGATAGAGGAAATTTCCCGCCCACCCACTTGCCATTTCCAAGTCAATGTCCTATTCAACTAATATTTTATACTTTTATTATGAAATAATATAATATCGGTAGTAATTTTGACAAAAAGTTCATTTCGTCCAATATTTTAGACTTTTATGCTGAAATAATACAAGATCATAGATAATTTTAATGAAATAGTACAAGATCAAAAGTAATTTTGATAAAAAAATTCATTTTGTTCTTATTTGTCACTCCATTACAAGTTAGAGACTTGTTTGGCCTTTTAACTCAGAAAAAAGACAATTGAAATTGTCATCCTATTACTAAGGCTTTGATAATTATTTCAAACACTTAAAATTAAAATATTAAATACTTATTTTTAAAAAATTGTTTGATAACAATGTTTTTAAAAGTTTTTAACATTTTAAATGTGTTTGATAATATTTATTTTTATTAAGCACTTAATTTTAAAAATACACTTAATCTAATAAGTAAAAATAATAATAAAATAGTAATAGAAAAAAAGTTAATGGATGAAGTAATAGAAAAAAAGTTCTCTATTTTGATGTATTTCATTAATATACCTCTCACCACAATTATCGTCATTCATTATCAAAATCTTTTCTATTCATAAGCATATAATTAAGTCTAAATATTTAAAAATTAAATTACATGATAATTTATTATGCAATATATAGTTATTTTATCTTAAATTTATCTCTTAGATTTAATTTTTAAAAATAATTTGATATCTATTTAATTATCATTCATCTCTTAAAATTTTCAATACTAAAATTATTTAGCTCTTAAATTTTCAGTACTAAAATTATCCAACACTTAATTTTCAATTTTATCAAATACCACCTAATTTGATAGATTAATTTTATAAGATATTGTAGTTAATATTTAATTTTTGTTTCTTTTTTATGGCGAATTGCAATTGCCATATATACAAGTGAATTTGGTGAAAAACACAGCACAGGCCACACCAGAATCATCATGAAGTTGAAGAGATTAGATTTAGGGTATGTCCATGTCCTACAAAAATAACATTAGTTGTAGGGTAATGTCCTTGTCTGAGACAGGATCAAGAAGTGTCCCGTCGGGGTTATGTGGAAGGCGAAGAACCTCTGCTACACTTCTTAGCTATTGCCTTCCATAATGAATCCATTTGTATGTCCAACTCATGATTTTGCAGGCATATTATTAGATCAATCTTTGGACAATGCCAACATGTCTTAGCTGAGATCAAATGAAGCTTCTTCATGTTCTTCCATTTGTCTTATGCCTATAGACGAATTTTCATCATCCAATTAATTCTTAGAAGTTCAATGGTTCAATGACTTGCAAAAATATATGATATGAAATAATATGAGTTCATTTTATTATTTAAACTTAATTATTTTATTTTTTTATTTAATATAAAAATATATCATCCATGTGTAGCACCAACTTACGTGCCAGTTATTGTCACATTCTAGCTGCCTTCATATTATTCCTCATAATTCATAAAGGAAATAACCAAATTTTGAATAATTATTTCCTTAAAACCCTTAATTAAATTAGATTGAAGAATGGAGCTTTGAGCATCTTTTCCATATCCTTCAAAATTCATTTTTCCTTTTCTCATTTTAGAAATTAAAGCACTTGTGGGCTCAATTATTAATGTGTGCTGGGCTTCAATATAATCTGCAGTTAAACTGGGCTTAAACTTATGATTTTGTGGATGTGAACTCTGAAGGCCCATGCTCTTGGGTTTTATGTGGATCTGAAGGCCCCTTCTTCTTTTAATTTTTTTTCCCCCTTGCAACTTGAAGAAGTGTTAGATGATTTGGCATCAAGGCAATAAGAAACCAATAATCAGATATATAAATTAAAATCTGAAAAGAAAACCAAAGAAAAGGACAGTTCCATAAAAAAGAAATATTGATTATTCAACAGAAATTCAGAACCTTTTCTTTTTTGAAAAATACTATTCTTAGATTGTGTTTGTGATAAGAAAATCTTTTAAAGAGATTTGCATGGTCGGGTTCTCAAATTGGAAGAGACCATTTGACTGGGTAAGCCTTTGGGCATAAGCAAATGCCAAAATGGGTTGGAAATTTAATTTAATGTGTGGACCAACTGCTGATTTTGAGACTTCCTATATTGACCGTTTAAAATTATTTTCTCACCATTATTTTATTATGGACAGTTTGTCATTTTGGTTGTCAAATAAATTAATTGATTTAGGCTCAGTTTATTTTACAAAAAATAATTTATTTGAAAAAAATATTTTTTGAGAAAAATATGTTCTAAATAATATATTTTTAGTGTTTGGAACACACTATATAAAATGTTAATTTTCTTTTGATTTATACAATTATAACAAAATTTAAACCATAAATATTTCATATTTATACTATTTATTGTTTAATATAATAAAAATACATTAGCAATGAAATTTTTTTTGTGAGTCTCACTTATCACCCGTGACCACACCGGTCGACGACATCAATGACTGTAGTCAAGAATGACTAATAATAATAAATACATGTATTTTATTTTTCATTTGAATGAGTTTGTCAAAATTCGGAAAAATAACTTAATTTTCTCTTTGACTAGAAAAATATTTTTCGTTGGCTAATTTTTTTGAATACACCAAACAAAGGAAAATATAGAAAATATTTTTCTAGAAGACATTTTTTGCGAAACTAATGGAGCCTTAATAATAAAAATATATTTTTTTTGATAGCACAAGTATTTCTTGCATTTAACTTTTTTATGTTAAAATTGGCCAAACTTTTTTTTTACGTTGGACAAAATAGAAAACTATGATATCATATAAAAAATTTGAAACAAACAAAAAAGAAGAGTATCCAACAAATGGAAGGAAAAAAAACACTAATCTTTAGGGTTTTTGGTCCTTTTAATAAGGGATCAATTAAAAATGTTTTCTTATATCTTATTTGTAAGCTCAGGACACTAAAATTAATTTCAAGCATGTGCAAGACTTACTATTGTTGGGTTCAAGTCCATATACAAGGGAGGGGAATGAGACATAAAATGTTACCATAAAAATGAAAACAAAGAGATTATTAAATGCCATCTAATTGCGAACTCAATGTACCTCTTACACAAGGTTGCTAATTATATACGAAGAAATTTTAATATGAATTGAGATTATTACGTCAAATTATGAATTATTTAATTATAATTTATCATGTACTGTAATTTTAAATAATAATCTGTAATTATTTTAAATCACTACCTAAAAGTGTATTATATATATAAATTCTCATTAGATAGTCCATAAATCTAACATAATGAACTCAAATTATGAAAAAATTTCTCCTAAATATGGTTACACTTAGACTTATAGACTCTTCAATTAGTATAAATATTTAAGCTTTTCAACCAACCTCTCTCTCTCTCTCTTTCTTTCTATATATATATATATATATATTAGTATAGAGCTAATAATAGTGTTTATTTTTTCTAATACAAATTAAAGATTAATAATTTATAACATCTCTCATCTGTTTTAAATTATTTCCAATATATAATAAAAATTCAAGCTTCCTTAACTCAAAGTTATAATACCCAAACTTCATTACAATAAAAAAAAATGCGACAATAAATAATAAAATTATAATATTTGTATTACAAAATATTATTGGAACTTGTTTTGGCTCACAAGTCTGAATTCAAGCACGTGTTTAGTTGTTTTAAGGTGAAAGCTTTGAATTCCACAGAGATGGTAACATCAACTGAAAACATGTTTACCTTGCAGATTAAGGCAGAAGACTATTTCTATGTTTAATTTACTTTAACTGCCCCGTCAAAGAAAACCATTTCATTAATTTTCTTATTGTGGAAAACCCGAAACTGAACGGAAAATGCGCAATCCGCGTTAAAAATTTTCCTTTGTTTGATTTCAATATCACTTTAATTAATTAACTAATAATCAACTAGTTAATAATTAGATCAATTTCACTAATTGTTCTCCAACTCATCGCATATAAATATCAATCATATCCACATCAATTAATTATCGAGTCAGAGTTTTTTAGTCTAATCAAATGAGTACCTACGTACCCACTAATTCTCTCAAGTTTTAAGTCCTTTTAGTAACATATAAGTGACGAATTGGAGACTTGCCCATTAATAATTAAACATAGCTCATGATCAAGCAATGAAATAATTGGAAATTAATTAATAGCTGACTAGTTAATTAACATATTCTCATGTAGAGTAGATACTATATACACATGATGTATATATATGGTATCTAACTACAACGATCAGGCATACGTTTCTTTATCTTTTGTGAACAGTATGAACATTCCTTTCTTCATCTAATTTTTCTTCTTGTTTAAAGTAAATAAATTAATCATAACAGCATATATATAATATGTGGACTAACAAGCAGCTGAAGATTTACGAGATTGCAGGGGTGGTGTCCCAATTTTAGAGGACAAAGTGGTGGCTGTGGTAGTTGTTTTGGTGGGGTCCTTGTCCATGGAGGCGGCGGTGGTGGCGGCGGCGGTGGCGGTGGTGACACGTTCGCAGCAGGGACACATGGTAAGTGTGGAGGCAGGAAGAGGCTCACAATTGTGAGGAGAAATAACTGTTGGAGGTCCCACCTTCATAGCCCTAAGTTCTTCCACTTCCCTTTGTAGCCTCCGGTTTTGCTCTGTTAGTGAACCAAACCACCTCTTCAAGTATTCGCATTCCATCTCTGTCTGCTTAAGCTTGCTCCTGTTATACGTACCCAACAGCGAGGGATAATAAGTTTACGTGGATATTAAGATTTAATATATTTTTTTGATTTGATTCTAATTAATATTAAACTTAAAATCTGAAAATTCTGTAAATATCTTTAACATTATCTCAAAAATTATAAATTTTGTGACTTTCCTTTTCCAATTACAAATGATTGCCACCAAAGATATGTTGGTGGCCATAATTAAGTGCATGCACTAAAGCCTTCTTACCCCCACCTCTCTCTTTCTTTCTATAGGTACTGGAGGTTGTGTGCTGCCTTTAGACATTTCAGATTCAGTTTAGTAAATGCATTCAATGCAATATTGAATGCTTTATTGTTATTTTCCATGAATAAAATCTTCTAATATTTTTATCAAATGGATTTTGATTAAAGCTTGAAGCTTAAAATACAACTTTATTCACTTGATATATAACTTTTTACCCAGAAAATAAAGACATTGTTAGGTTTTTCCATGGTTATTGCATGCCATTAGAGGATTAATTGTTATATATAAAAAGTTTTTGACTGATTAACATCATATATAATTGATGAATAATAAAATATGTTCATACAAATTAATGCATGGGATATGTAGGCCAAATAATAATGAGTCAAAGTAACACTCATTAGAGTTGTATGATCTGACAAGCACACGAGGCCAAGAAAGAAATTAAACACATGCATCTCAATGCCAGCAGTATACATGTAGTATCTATTTTGCTCTTTTTAGTGAATGTTGTGTGATATGATCATCAGCTTGATAATTTAGACAGCATTAATTATGTTGATTCACAAAGGTGAGGGCATGAAATAACTTCATTATTTATTGTTTCACATATTTTCTCAACCACCTGTCCCTCACGTGTCCTCCTGGAAATCGTTCATTTATTTTTGCATCTTGTCATATATCCTTCCTTCAGGTTTTTCTTTTTTCACTTCCCTACTTGAGATGTCATTTTATGTCGTTAGTTGGATATTTTGGTAGTTATCAGAAACATTTGCACAATTACACATCCCATTCTGTTATTATTTTTAGATTAGAAACCTCAAAAAAAAAAAGTATAATTAGTCAATTAGGTTATATTTGTAATAGCTGACCTTTTTGACTGGAGTTTATAGCCATATAAAAACTACAAGAGTCCAATTTGATATGTTCAAATATAAATTATCAATCTATATTTCTTGCTAAATAAATTTGCCTGATAGAATTAAACAACAAATCCCACGTCATATCACAAATTAATTGAATTAAGAAACAAAAAAAAAACCCATAATTTCTTCTCATCTACTTCTCCCTTAAATATTTTGCTGGCATGTGAACAATGTTTTAGTTCTAACTTCTTTTTGCTCTCTACAAAATGAAAACGACCTATTGACTCACAAACAGTTTTCATATGAGTTCCCAAGTATCGACCCAAACCTACACGCAAAATTTTGCTATTTCTTTTTCTTTTCCATGAAAGAATCTACTAATGCTGGAATGAAACAAGTAAAGTGACAATAGCCAGTTCAAAGAAATATCGTTTTCTACTTTGTGAAGGGTACGATATATACGGGTAGAATCTGATTCAAATTATATCCATCTATATATACTTCCCTGATATTCTGTCAACTTTAATATCTGTCCGTAGTAGTTGCGTTAATCCTAAATTCCTAACTACCAACAAAAATAATGAGAGGAGAAGACCATTTCAAAAAAAAAAAAAAAAAAAATTAATATCACCTGGTGAGCAAATATATATATACGTATATAAAATACAGTACCTGGCCCTACGGTTTTGAAACCACACCTCAACTTGTCTTGGCCTCAATTTCAACTGCATAGCTAATGCCTCTTTCTGTGTCTGGAGTCACCAAAATAACTCATGAGAATTGTGAAACAAAAACCTACAGTCATAAAATAATTATTCGATAAATATATTACTACCGGAGTCGTCTCTAGTACTATGAATTCGCAAAGTCAATCTAATTATCTAACCTAATATGTATAGATGTATATTTGAGAGAAAGTATTACTGGGTTTAAGGTGTGGTGCTGCCGGAAACTTTCTTCAAGAAGGCGAGACTGTTCCTTCGAGAGTCGAAGCTTTTTTCGAGGAGGGGCTCCATTGCTGCTTTCCTCTTCATCATCCATGCCAACAGCAGTGATCCATTCTTCTTCTACTCCTCCTCCTCCTGGTACTTGGTTTATGTCCAAATCTCTTATTACTGCACAACCCCCTTCACCTATTGTCATCATTTTTTGTTTTATATATGTACATATTCACCCTATGTAATTAGCCCAAATTCAATCCTAGTACTAATATGAATAAAGCCCATGATCTATTGATATGATCACACAAGAAAAAAGCAAGAAATGAAGGAAAGAAAGAAAGAAATCTGTATATACAAGAAAACCCATATGACATAAGCCATGCAAAGAAACAACTTACATATGCATATATATAGGAGATAGGTTAACTATCGCAAATTATTAAACATGTAAATAATAGATAGCCATAGAAAGATTCTTTAATAAATGTTTTAAGGATCAGATGAAGGAAATAAAGAAAGAGGGAGATGGCTTACCAGACATAGGGAGGGAAGGAGAAGAAGAGAAGCCAGGCATGGATATGGTCAACTCCAAGCTAGAAGAGCTTGTAGGTGAAACAGCCATGAAGGTCTGTATAAGGTAGCTAAGCACAGGATAGAAAGAAAGAAGAAGATAAAAGGCTGATTTTGTAGAAGAGGAAAAAGGTAAAGTAAAACAGAATATATATATATATATATATAACAAAAAGAACAAAAGAAGACAAATGAGAGACAAAGCAGAATATGAAACGGAGGAGGAAAAAAAGGGGCAAGTTCTGAAGGTCAAATAAATAGCTATAGCAATAGCAGCAACAAAGAAAAGAAAAGAAAGAATGAAAAAAAAAAAAAAAGATGGGATTTGTTTTGTTCCGTTTTGTTCTGTTGGGCTAGGGTTTTTGACTATGGTCGTCCAAGTCAAAGAGTCTGACCCATCTGATTTATGACACGTGTCCTGCTGATTAGAAGATGGTGAGGTGTAGGAGAATAACCGGCAGGTTTTCTGTTTCAAGTGATAGGAGGTATGAGTGAGTCTGGTTGTCGGTTCAAAGGCCAGGCATTGAAATGATTGGGAGTCTAGACTGGGGCTTTGTTTGAGCCCGCTCCTCTTCCTCCTCTCCTTTCTTTCGATTGCGTTGCCCGTCATGTACCCTCACCCTTTATGATTCAATCTAGGCCATTGGTTAATTGTTGAGTTTTTTTTTTTTTTTTTCTTTTAATCAAAATAGGTTGTTCTGAGTCATAGAAATTTATAGTTTGGTAGTAATATAATTTACTGTTTACATAATATGAAATTTAATGGGGTGTTCACCTGTTGGCATGGCGTTATAACGCTTGTATTATATTTAATGCAAAAGAACAGGAGTATCTTTTTGTGCAACCCCCTTTTTGTTTAACGTTATTGCAACTGCATATCTTAATCACAATTAGGACCATATTAATTAATTTTGGCATTAATTAATGCTTAATTTGGCAGGACTAGTTTTGGCATTTTCGTTTTTAGAATTTATATTCTACATATAACTTGCCAGTTTAGTGTATTCCATGTCCGAAGATAATTTTGCAATTATATTAAAAATTACCAATTATTAATTTATCTTTGATTATTGGTATTAAAATCATTTCACTGAACTAAAAGATTATTATGAGTTTGAATTTTTAATTGAAGTTAAATTCACTAAAATCGTAATATGAATTAAACTTAAATTTTTATTAAATTTTGATGGGCACATAATTGTTTGAGTGAGGAAAAAAGAACATGCTAATTATTTCTTAGACATGGTCTCTAGTCTTCAGCCTGGCCTTCTTAATTGCATCACCTCCTTTAATATCTATTTGTTGAATGTATGGTCTAATTATGGAAGTAAACAATAATTATGTTCAAAGCATTGGAAAGAATATTGATGGTGTATATTTTTAGATCGGCATATAAAATTTTCCTGCAATGTAAGGCTATAATATCGGCTCCGATACTTAATAGATATGAGGAAAATGGTCTGTTACTATTTACATATATATTTATTTGGTTAGGTACCATTGAATTTCAACTTAACTATGATAATATATATAATTTCCACCACTAACCAATTAAACACTGGTATTCGGTCAATATGCTTATTCAAGAGGTTGGTTATTTTTGGTATTGTCTTTATTTGATTTAAATACTACTGATTTAAGTTAATTTTGAAGTTTATAGCACACGCATATAAAATAATACATAGCAAGTTTTTAACTTAGTTATCTGATATCTTTATCAAATACGATGCTATAACATTCAAAAAAAAAATTTATGATGAAAATATAATTATAATTTTGAAACTGAAATATATTATTCTTGATAGTTTTAATCCATATCATAAATATTTTCTTTATAGATGTCAATATTAGTATTCATAAATAAAAATATTTTCATTATTTTTAAATTTAATTATGTAAAATAGCTTATAATAATATAACAGGTGTATAGTATAACAGCAGCAACAAATTAATTTATAAAATGAAGAGATGCCAATATGATAATAGGTTATATAGATATTTAGGATATCAAGAGGCGCGAGGAACAGAACAGTTGGGCCATATTTATGTCATACCCAAACGTATTAAATTTCCTGCTGCAGTACTATTTAGTATTTGTGCAGACTAAACTTATTATCGTGACTTTTCAACTTCTCATTTTTTTTCTTCCTCTTCCAATAGGATTTTCAGAAAATTTTGAGTATTTCCCAATTGACCAAATTTGTATCCTTTTTTGTTTTTTCTAATCACCCAATTGACCAAATTTTTATTAATGTTTACACCAGTCAAATGTGTAATTATTAGTATTAGCATTCTCATTATAGTTGCGGTCAATTAATAAATCTTTAATTTAATAATATTGAAATCACTTGTAAAACTATTAAATGTCAAATTTGAATTTTGATTCAAGTCACATTAATTAAAAAGTAAGAATTTTGGTTAGCGGTATTACAACTTTATATTTTCCAATTAAAACACAAATCATAAGTGTATATCTCAATTTTGATACCAACCTAAAACTAATTCCTCCCTTCTTAAAAAAAATAAAATTATAAATAACAAAATTTTGATCAGTAAGGTAAGAGCACACTTATTTGCCAGTCCATACTGCATTGAGAATGAAAGTTTGAATAGTATAAATATTATATAAAAATTATATCCACTAGGTCCCATGTAGGAAGTGCTGGTCTGGTATTTCACATTATGTTGAGCTTTCCTGGCAATTTTGCACTATGCCTAGTTGTTCTCTTTTCCAAAAACCTTGATAGCCATTTTCTTAATTTTTTAATTTATTTTTTCAAGTTTTATAAATCTTAATTTTAGTTGTTAACCGTGTCTTACAATGCAAATTGTCAAGATTTTAATTTTTAAAATTAGGCCTCTTTTTTTTAAAAAATCTGTTGTATCAAAAAATAAATTTCAAAATTCATTTTGATGATTAATTAACGTTGTATAGACAACAAGGGTACCCTGAATATATTACACTAAATATAAAAAATAATAAAATAATTGCAGGTGATTATATTATCATTTGGCTTAGTGTGAGATACTTATCTACCCATTTTGGTGAGATTAGTGTCACAAATGTGTGAAAAGTATGATTTGGAGTTGGAAATCTATGAAAGATTGTATCTTAATTATTGCATGTCCCCTATAGTTTGTTTGGTCCAAACCAACAAAGAATATACATAGAAAATAATGGTTTTTGAAAAACTAAGGGCAACACAGGAACAGGAGATTCCATATTGCAACTTGTAGTTATGTTCTTTTCCATTTGATGATGCCATCTTTTCATGTTTATAATCCAATTTTTGAAAGACATTTTTCTTTTTCTCACTATATATATAGTAATTTGGCAAAGAAATAGTGGTGAAATTTTCAAACCAAATCACAAGATAATACCTACTACCACTAGTCAATTAGTTATATCATAATGGGAACATATATTTTGTGAAAAATTGGAGGTATCAAGTTTAATTTTTCTCATTTAATATTATAGTGGAAGCCATTGGAAGGGGAGCATTACTCCCTTATCATGTAACTTACAATACTATTTTGGCCTATTATCCTTCCCATGAATTAAATATATATATATATATTTAAAAGTAAGATTTTCTACTCTCCAATATATTTTGAAATTAAGAAACTTGATATTAGGTAAGACAATAGTAATTTATCCTTCAAATTTAGGTTATAATTAAACTTGTTCCAAGACCAAATAGTCAATTTATGCGTAATTGTCACTCAATAGAATTGGAAGCATGTATAAATGCTTCCTGAAGTTACCAATTATTTCGCCTGTGTCGACAAAATTGGAGATTATTAGAGGGAGAACCAACCCCCCCTTTGTCTAGAGAGAAAGTTATTACCAACTAAACAAATTTAATGATTGTACTACTTGTTTTATCTATTTATGATTTTATATCCTTTACTAGAGATGAATATGATTTCATATCCTTGTGTCAAGAGTACTTAATTTGTTAATTACCATAAAGAAAAGATTATGCTTTTCATCTCAATAAAATATTATGAGATTATAAGTTACTTTTACGTAATAATAAAATGAAAATTTATAATCGGAATTTCATGTTCACAATACAATATTTTTCTTCTATTAAAAGAAAAAAAAAGAAAGAATGTAACATCATCTTATTTTCCAATTTCCATATTTTATTGTTTATTTAATTAATTTGTATTATCTCCTTTTTCTTAATGAGCGTGTCCATACTTTTCGAAAGTCTAACCGAAATTCTTCAAGATCATAACGCCAACATGTTCTTTGCTTAGTCAATTTTTTTATTCTATATTGATAATAATTAAAATTAAAACAATTATAAATATTTAATTTTTATGCTTATTATTAAATCAATTACGATATATTTAATCTTTAGTATTAATTAATAATCTAATATCATATTGAATGGTTAATTTTAATTTACATATGATATAACTTTTAATTTTAATAAATAATATAGAAAAGTGTTTCATATATTAGATATAACTTTTTGAGATCACTTATTTTAAAAAGATTTTTTCAACATTTTTTAAATTAAATAATTTCAATCACATGAAATTTATTTTTAGAAAAATATGAATTTGACATTCATATAATAAATTTAGTACATCGTAATATAAATATAAAATTTATCATAATAAAAAAGTACAAAAATATTGTCTTGGTAATTTCTCCTAAAAAGTTTCAATTATATTGTCAACATTTTATAAATTACAACTCGACGGTAAGCAAACTCTACTTGATAGTACTGTCGATCATATATTGACTCTCAAATTTTTTAACAGAGTTTGATTAAAAAGAGAAAAATAATAATAATCATATTAAAACTTAAAAAAAAAAAAAAGAAATCAAAAGATCACATAAAATAATTCACTTTGACTTTCATGAAAAGAGAATAAAACTTCTATGAAAGAAGACCCAAATTATTCACATAGAAATAAAAAAATTACAATAAATAAATAATTTCAAATCTATATATCAAGATCTTATTAGGACAATAAAACAAAAAATTAAACTCATACAAAATATATTTTAATTAGTCTTGTAATAGATCAAGAAAATCTATTTATTTTTCCTTCAAAATTGATAAAAATATAAAAAAAATAACTAAAATTGAAGATTAAAAAAAAAGAGTTAGTAGATTTATTAATTTGAAGGCCACCACTATAAGATTTTGACAGTATAATCCAAAATTTTAAATTTAGAAGTCTTCTGAGAGAGAAAAGAGAGGTAAAAGATTTTGATTTACGATTAAGTGTCAATGATGTAAAATTAATATTTATAAGAGAATTAGATAAATTCATAGATTAACAATTTAATTTCAATTTTATAAGTATTAAACATCTTTAATCCACAAATAGATTAATATTAATTTTTTTGTTACATCTAAAATCTATTTAAACGTGTATATATATCATTTTGATTAAAAATGATCTTTAATTAAATAATATTCAAATTACACAAATTGCAAACTATATTTTTAAAAAATAATTTTAATAAATGTACAAATTAAATTTGATTAAAATTTTGAAAGGTAAAATTAGAATGATAGCTCTTAAAAGTTTTTAAAAAAATTAATGATTTTTATTTCAACTATACATGTAATATTTTATTATAAAAAAATATCTAGTACGAAATGCGGAAATATGATTAATACATATATAATAATTAGAACATAAAAAAAATTATTTGTTTGATATATCATCTTAGGAGTCTTCTAAACTCTAATATCTTAAAAGTCTTCTAAACTCTACATAATCACTATTCAATTTTTAGTTTTAAAAATTTAGAAAATTAGTCATATATTATAATAAATAAAATTAAAGTAATAGTTAAATATTTATTATTAAATCATTTATAATATTATTAATTAAATTTTAATATTAAATTATATCAAATATCGAAAGTTGTTATCATAGAAAAAATATTTCATATTTAATTTTTTTTTAAAACAAAGATTCTATAAATAATTTTAATTAATGTGAAATTAATATTCACAATTTTATATAAATAAGAGATCTAAATAAATTTGTAAAATTAATAATTCAAGTTTAATTTTTATAAATTTTGAACATCTTTAATCCATATATATATATATATATATATATATATATATATATATATTAGCTAATGAGGACAAATAAATCCACTATTTTTTTTATTATTTTTTGTTATAATTGATAAAATTTTACTTTGCTTTCATTAAATTTTTTAAGTTTATTCTCACCTAATAATCTTATTGTTTTCATTATAGTTATAGGACTAATGCCAATAACACTAATCAATTCCTCTTTCTCTCATTTTTCTTGTTTTTAGCAATTTTAAGAACTTTTATTGCCAATTTGATAGATATTCATTTATTCTGATTTTGTTTTTTGAATTTTTTTATTTTTCTTCAATCTATTCTTTTAGTTTTTCATTGTAAAGTATATTATATCACCTTCTTTTTAGTATTTTTTTTTATGATAGATATGTGTTATTATTGTGCTTATAGTTTTTTTTTGCTATATAATGAAAGATAGTTGAAGCAGTGCAAATGTTATATTTTCAATAGATATTCATTTGAAGACTATCAAATTAAATTCATAAAAAAGGTTATTTACATTAAATAGCGACTAAAAACAATCATCTAATTAAAGTACATCTTAAGAACAACTTTTCACTATTTGTTTTTTAATATAATTTTTATAAAATTATCATATCATAAGATTTATACCTCTTTATTATTTTGTCTTTAGTTAATAAAATTATTTTTTTCTTAAAAGAATATTTTTAGAATAATATAAATATTTTTATTCATAGTCATACAACTCTATAAAAGAAAATATTCTCATAACCTAGAATACTAATATGAAATCAATCTTAGCTCTATTAATAGTAGCATATTGGCAAAACTCTAAAATTATGGTGCTTTTTTTAGTATGATTTTTCTTTGGTCTGCATTTTTATCAATTATGAAAATTCTCATTAAATGTTGTGTTTAAGTGGGATGTGGATTGAAATTTATATCATATATGAGAGATAATACTTGTTGAACTAGGATAATTAATCCTAGGTTTAAAACCTCTTTTGATCTTGACAAAGTAGATTGATCATCACTAATGTTTCAAATAAGTGTTGATTTTGCAGAATTGAATCATTCCCTCAAGAAGAAATAAAGAAGTTGA